>PPHD01009500.1:0-20609 GCA_002909625.1 Bambusicola thoracicus
GATGTTGGTGGTAATTCTACCTCAAAGGCAACAGATGTGTAGGTACACTAAATAAATAAAAAAAGACAAGAAGGTAATTTCAGTTGTTCAGCTGAGGCACACAATTGCTATGATGATCCATTTAAATCTAGTCAAACGTTTTAGTACTATTATTCTCCTTAAGAAAATCTACGTTGCTGTGAAAAGATGGGAGAAAATAAACAAGTCAGAAGAGTCCATAGTATGGGGCTTTTTTTGTGTGCACCTACAATAAAGCAGTTTCTAAGAAAACCTCCAATCAGTGAGAAGTCAGTGCCAATCAAACCAGTGCAGGGAAGTTATTCTAAGGATTAGAAGGCATCATTAAAATGACATAATCATGAATAATTACAGTAATGACCTTGCTTACATACGTCAGGGAAATCTGAGTCATTACCGGTTTCAGTCAAGCTGTATTGATTAAATACCAAAAGAGCAACATCACTGGATCAAACCTATTTTATTCATGTTTTCATGAGATGCATTTGAATGGCTGTCTTCATAAGTAAAATCTTCAGTGAGTTTGAAACCAGAGTTGACAGAACAGAGTTAGAAGATGGTTTTGAAAGGATTAGTACCACAGACCTCATTTTGATGCCACAAAATTTGAGAAACTTAAAATTCTGCTCCAGTACTTTCTTTGTTCTCAGGAGAAGTAGATAAGGCATTAAAATCTCTGAAATTTATGAATGCCTGTCTTGTCCCTCACAATTAAATTCAACATGGCATACCTGCAATTCATGCCTGAATGTAAGTTGGTAGCATTTTCATCTATATTATACCTGTATTTATCTATATTGTACCTGTATTGTACAAAATTATGATTGCTGCACATCGCATTCCAAGTTACCTTGATTCAGTAAGACACAACATATGGTCATTTTATGCATTAACTGGTACAAAATGATACTGCTGGAAAGGTACATTGCCTCTCCTCTCACAGACATCCAGTTGTCCAAAAGCAGTATAAAAGCCTTATGCCTGAGTCTTTGGCATACAGATGGATTCTGGTAGCAGCTTGGAATCTATCTACCAGTCAAGTCATATTAGCCATGAGAGGTGTGTGCAGCATGTTCTCCTGAATAGCGTAAAGGGTCACAGTGGTGAGAATAGAAAGGGAAGAAGCATTCAGAAAGAAGAAAAACATGAGCTTAGAAACAGCAAACAAAATTGCTGTGATAAGCACACTTTTAGATCATTTGATTTTCTTACTTTTTCTTTGTGTGTGTGTCTTTTAACAGTGTTTGTGTTGATATTTTTCTTTCTGCTCACTCTCCACTTCGTTACTGTAGCTTTAATCTCACTGTTTCTTTGGTCTTTAAAGCTTTCCCAAATACACTGTAAATCAAAAGAAGTACATGCTGGACATCTTTAATCTTTAAACCCACAAAACACTAAGTGCAGATTTGATATTACAAATATATTGGGATAGGCTCCAGTGTTGAATTAACTCCCATTCTAATTACTTTGTCAGCAGAAATTTGCTGTTAAGAACAGAAATACATTCCTAATGACATGCTGAAACCAAGCTTTTAACACCAGTGGGTCACCAATGATCTAGTGACCTTACATTTCTCAAACACTGAAGGCTTTACCCTGAAGGAACATGCTTTTTCCATGGCTAAACAGCTGGGAGAGACAGCCTTCTGAGTCATGCCTTAGCATGAACATGCAGTGCTGTCTGATCTCATGCTTTGGACAAGTTTTTGGTGGGGAAAAATACTCACTGCCCTGCCATATAATCTTAAAAAAAAAAAAAAAAAAAAAAAAAAAAAAAAAAAAAGGCTAACTATGTATAAACTAACTCTCCAAAAATCCAGCATTCTAATGAGCCAAAAGAAAATAGGAGGAAAAAAAATAAATCAATAGACTGAAATCAAAAAGTAAACTGTTCCTTCTGTTCCCAATTCTGTGGGTGCAGGTGTGCCTATTAGAAAATAATCCCCAAATGCTCTCTTTTTGACAGGCTGATATGCTTGAGGATTTAAGCTGCAGAGAATGAAAATGTCACACATACCTTTAGGCTTTTTCTGTAGAGCTGAGTTTGATGTGATTTGATGGCTCACAGGGCTAGTTTAGAATTACCATAGTCATGCTCAATACTTGACCTCCCAAGGACTTGCTTGTGGCCCAAAAGTACAAAGTATTCTGTGTACTTCCTTTTTCTGTCATCTGTCACCTTGGAACATGTGGAAGGAAAGCACATCTGAAGAAATTGAAAAAAAAGTTTATTAACCTATGGATTCCACAGTTTACTTAGTAAATATAAAGAAGCGATAAAAATAGAGAATAAAAGAACTTCATCTGGCAATTAAAAATAGGGAGGTGGGACTTCTTTACAGAGCTAAGACAGCTGGTTTATCTTGTCAGATACACACATATTCTGCTTTTGTTTTTAATGAGCATGACCAGTTTACTTAGGGTGTACCAGACAGAAAATAATCATTTCTAGGACAAAATTAGGAACATACTTTCTTTTCCCATTCCTAGCTTACTACACTGAAAATATACCTCACATACATGACCAACAGGGGAAAAAAAGAAAAGAAAAGAAGAAAAAAAACCCAGCAACTTTAAACTAATAAGTACTGGTTTTGTATATGTGTGTAATTATAAGTGGCCAGATTTTGAATCTTATTTATATTATGCTGTGCCTCTAGCTCAAACCAGAGCTCCATTCCAGCAAACATGTGTCCGTGCCTCTCTTCACATAACCTCACATATGCCTAAATTTATATAGCTACCATTGAGATATCAAGGAAAATACTGGAGAGAAAAATTAAGTGTATTCATCAGTACTTTGGGGACAAGAATTTCTTGAGAATTAGTCCAAGAATGAGTTATAAGTAATGTAAGATAAATAAAAAGTGGAATGGTATTTTTAGAAAAACATGCCCATGCTACTGTGCAAAAGGCAGGCTCACAAAACCTTATCTCACAAAGCGTTGCTGACAAAGATCATCCAACAGCATTAGGTAGAAGAGGCTGCAGGAATGAAGTGCTGTGATTACGAAAATAAGAAGAGGAGGAAAGAGAAAAAAAAAATGGGACAAATCAAATGTGTTATGTTTGGCAAATTGTTTGGAAACAAGCCATCTTTTTCTTTCTGTTACCACTGAAATAAAAGCAAGGTGCTTTCGCCTGTAACAGTGTTTACAAATCTGCAAAAACATATTTTCCCAAACAGAGTTATTACTTAGGAGGTAAATTGAGGAAACAGCAATAATGCAATTATAACTGTTCACTCTGCTCTGACAAATAGCAACTATCTAATTGTCATCACTGAATTTGAATAAAGCAGAGGATTTTCAAACAAAGAGAATCAGCTTCATAACTAGTGAATGCTGGCCTTGCAAGCTAGCTTGCCATTCTACTCTGCACTCCCTAGGGCCATAAGCAGATTATTTATTTAATCACAGATTTTTTGCACAACTGGAGGTGTTGAGATGTGAAAAATTACATACAAACATTTGGGGGGTTAAATTATAGACATCTCCTCAGAAAAACTCTCAGATATACTTAACTTTTTTTTATCTGATTTTCAGTGCTACAGAATGTTTCTGGTGAAAATCTGGGGAAGTCTTGTGTTTTCTTATTTCTGCCTTAATTTTTATTTTATTTTATTTTATTTCTGTTAGGGACAACAAATTATCTTCTGCAAAGACAGTTTACCTAGAGACACGTTCTTCCCCAAGGTTTATTATTTCCCCTTAGGTAAAGCACTAGCCAAATCTTTTAGCAGCCAAGGGTTATTTGGGGATTAGTATGAAAACTATGGATCTCTTAGCCAAATCCTAAAACATAGCTATTCACAAAGTAGAAGTCATTGTTCCTGAAGATCCTTTTAGGAACAGATGCATAGACTTAAAGAGATAAATAAATGTCTACATTTTCCAGCAGTTTCTATACTGTTATTGTCCTTGTGTTCAGAAACCACACAGCCCACAAATGGGAGACAAAGAGGTACATCTCCTTAACAGTATTAGAAAAATAAAATGTGAGCAGGTTCATTTCTAATTATTCCATTATTAGAGGTTTTAGAGCCTGCTCATAGAATCACAGAATCATAGAACGACCTGGGTTGAAAAGGACCATAATGATCACCTAATTTCAAACCCCCTGCTATGTGCAGGGTTGCCAACCACTAGATCAGGCTCCCCAGAGCCACATACAGCCTGGCCTTGAATGCCTCCAGGGATCATCATCCCTACTTTCTTTTCTTTTTCTTCTGAGGTGAGTAGTGGTCCTGAAAAGTCTTCAAGAGTTAACTAAACCGCTTGAAATTTCCTCAGGAAAGAAAAAAATGGTATTGTCTTTGCAGTGACTTTACTATGAATTTTGTTATTCATCTAGAGACATTTGTCTGTAAAAGTCTTGGATCTCATTCCTTTCAGCATTATTCATGTTCCTCTCCATACGCTCTTGGATCATGAGATGTTTCATGCTTAACAATGGAAATTGTACTGCACAGCACATTAAGTTGCTTATTTTCTGTTAGGCAACACTGCTTCTCTTTCAGCTGTGAAATGTTATACTCTCTTTCTTTACATGGATGGAATAGATGCCACTAGGAAGAAAATATTGACTCTTACCTCTGCAAATATGCTTCAAAATATTGTGTCTTTGACAAGCACACAGCTGAACTATTTCTGACAAACTATGAACTGAATGCTGAAAGTATCTACTAAAATGGGAAGTTTTACACTTGTGCATAATTTCCTCCAAAACTGGAGAAAAACCGAGTCTGAAGGCTTATGCAACTAGAAGGAGTGAACTAAATATGTACTGTTATTGATATAGTGCCAATAAGGAGCACAAGGTTGAGTGCAGACAAAGCTATTGGAAATTTGCTAAACTGCAGAGAATGACTGTTGATAATGCAATGAGAAAGAGGCCACTGCACTATTGGATGTACTGTGATTGTTGTATGGCTAAGCAGGAGAAGTTTATAGCCAACAGTGTAACAAATTTCCTGGAAACTATATGTAATTGCACTAAATTAATTTGGTACTTAACTTTTAAATTTGTCAGTCAAAAAGGATCCCAAAGTGAAATCATACTTTTCTGCTATTACTTCTTGACTGATTCCAAAATTAGAAGTTGATTAGAATTGATTTTACTAGTGGAACTAACAGACTTAAGGAATTGTATCAAAAATTTGGTCTTGACAGAAATTCAAGGTATTCTTGATACATCTGAAATACCTGGAGATAAAACCTGGAGGCTTAAATATGACAATCCTCATTGATTACCAATTTTAAAATTGTACCCTACTAATCACCCCGTTTCTGACATTTTTTTTTTTTTTTAACCAAGTGATTTATGGTATATGAAAGTCTATGGAAAATCCTGAAGATTAACTTCTACAAGTCATTCAAGTTTCTTGTAGAGTCCGACCACAAATGTAAAAGACATTTATTACAAACTCTAACAGTGTTTTCAGAGTAGAAACAAAACAAGCCTTGTATGGCTGGATCTGTCTTACAATTGTTTATACTGATATTTCTTTAATATACTTACATGGAACAATAAAAATGAAACTTGACTTGCTGCAGTGCTCAGTTTAGATTAAAGAGATGGTGACTGTCATCAACTAGGAGTAACCTGAAATTGAAATGACCCTTTCAGTAGACAGTGACTCTTCAGATAAAGTAGGCTTTGTTTGCATCACTTATCTCTCTAAAACTCAGTATTTTATTGTTGGCCTACATAAAGAGGCCTCCTTTGTGTAAAGCAGTGCCCACAATTACTTACTGGTGACTTGTAATCAAAACGCTTTTACACAAATTCTTTTCCCATTATAGAACTGACTAGAGAATGAAAATTCCATTTCACAACAAATGTTGAGCTTTTAAACTTCTATTTTCCTTCCTGACTCTGATAAAAATCAATTCTGCAAACATTTTCGGAAAAAAAAAAAAAAAAAAAAAAAAAAAGAATCATGTTATTCAGGCTGCTATCTTCCCTCTGTGCTCGGAAGTTCATTGCTTGTTTATCTGTAGCTATTTTGAACTGACAAAAAAAAAAATCACAAAACACTCAGATAATTCCCCTTTAAAATAACCACATGGCTCTAAAACTTCATGTTGTTCTTTCCCCTTCCTCTTTCAGGGGAGGTATTGGCCAGCTCAGCTAAAGATCCTTCAGGTTTTAAATTGATTTCCTTTACATAAAATATGCCCCAGATAAGGGGGTCAATCCTGTGTAACAACTTCATTAATGGCATGCACAATGGGACACAGTGCACTTCCTTCACTCTCTCTTTGTGCAGATGACACAAAACTGGGAGAAGTGACTAATATGCCAGAATCATGCTGCCATCCAGAGGGACATCAGTGTGTTGGAGAAATGGGCTGACTGTCTGTGATGTTCAATAAAAGGAAATGAAGAATCCTGCCTTTGTAGCAAGATAATGCCAGGCACCAGAAAAGATTTGGGCCAGGAAGACTTGAAAGATGTTTTGAGGAAAAAGCCCTGATACCCCTGGTAGACTTTAAGTTGACTATGAGTCAGAAATGTGCCCTTGTGACAATGAAGGCTAGAAGCCTCTTGAATTGCATTCAGAGGATCTCCAAATGTCTCATCCAGCCTGAACCACTGAGTTACTCCATGAAAATCCATGGATTTTAATCAGCTGCATTACTTTGTGAATGTCCCAACAGAAGTAGAGCCTGCAAAAAACAGGCCCTCTTTCTTTTAATATGCTACTTCCTTCCATTTTCCTTACTGATCTTCAGAATTGTACACTTTGCTGGAGTTCTGGTTTATGAGTGCTGCCCCCTGTGAATCAAGAGCATCTGCTTTCCTCTAGTGACAGGATGTTATTTAAACTCGCTCAATTATCTGACCTGTTGCTTCCAACTCTGCAATATCACCTCACAGAAATATTTAGAAAGGTGCCAGGGAAGGAGGGTGAGGTTCTTTTCCTCATCTGACCTTTAGACAATCAGTTCACCCAGGAGCTGTCATCTGTAGTCAATGTACTAGCTTTAAAAAGTGCATGCAATCTCAGATTTTTTTTTCCATAGAGGATGCTACATCTACTAAACAAAGTGTAATGACGCTTATTTACCTGTAGGCCTTTAAAACAACAGTGGCATCCTGTTAGGGCAAGAAACATACAGCCAATTTAATTTGCAACTAACAGGATAAATCTATTTGGCCTGGGAATATAATGGGGGGGGTGTGTGGATTAAAAAAAAAAAAGAAAACCCAAGAGCTAAGACTTAAAGACAAGAGAGTCTCATAGGACAAGCTTCTCTTTCTTTGTCTCTTAGAATAGTGCACTTTTTTATTTCTGGGGGATTTTTTTCTCTCTCAAGATTTTTTACTTCTTTGTTCCACTGTACTCACTAAAATGATTTTCTATGTAACAGCAAAGGTTGAAGAGTACGAACATTCCTTTATCTGCAGGACGTCAAGGTGCATGGAGGTTCCCTCTGGGCTACCTGGAGGGAAAAGGCAGTGGCCTGTGCAATAAGCAGACGTTAACAGAAATACTTTAGACCTTCATGAACCTCATGGGAGGAAGAAAGCTTCGGGCTTCTGCAGCCTGGAAGAAGAGCAGACTGGCTGATAACTTCAGGCCTCAGTAGCTCTGTGCTAAATACTGTCTAGAAAGAAGAGATGCTCTGAGAAGTGCCAAGGGAAAAATAAGAGAAAGAAAAATATCAGTAGGAGAACTGCCATTAATTTATATTTATCTCAGGTTACAATTGTATGACTATTGATAAACTGCTATTTTTACATTATGTTGCAGAAATCTTGTCTGGCATCTTCCAACTCTGTGACCAGCATACATTTATGGGTATGTTTCCAAACCTTCCTCTTGAGATCTTAACCACTCTGATTCCTCTAGCAGAAATTCTCCAAGTGCTGCTTTTCAGTTGTTTCTCAGTAACATGTTTTGTTTATAATACAATAGAGGCCATGTTGCTTCAGCAGGAACCAATTAAGTGTATTCTATTCAGCACTAAATATGAGAAAAGGAAGGTCTTCTATGGCATGTAACCTTCCACAGGAGAGTGCACACAGGAGAGTGTGCCAAAGCACAAGGCTTTGGCACACTCTCCTGAAGAAGGTGCCCATTACCCATCTCTATCCTCTCATCCATCCAGTACAGGAATTTTTAATTTCATTTTACATTCCTTAGCTCTCCTCAGGCATATGGTGCAAAATACAAGGTGCATAATTGAATTTCCATTGTTTTACTGACATCTCTCATCTCATTCTGACATTAAATGTTGAACAGCTAGTGAGAACCTGATATTAAGCAAACTGGTCCCATCATGAAGAGAAATCAAGGAAAGCAATCTTTAAAATTAAGTCACTCCCTTACAGGCCAGTGCTTGGGTACCTATAATGAGAAGGGCATGAAAGTCCCTTTAAAGGACTCCTGGCTGTTTCCATGCACTATGCACATTACTTTTTAAAAGCACTGGTTTCTTCTATGACTGTTTTCAGAGAAGAGAACAGAATGAAATGTTTGTGATCCATCTCTGTACTGCTTCCATAAAAACAGATAATTCTGGAGTGATGCAATAATTTTTAATTTTCATTTCCAATCTGCTTTCCAGTGATCTAAGTATTCTTCAGCTGAGATTCAATAGCATGTTTTAGGATACAAATTTCCAGGCTTCTTGGGATGCATAACACCCCAACTGCTTTGGTTTGGGATGACCTGTGGTCCCACCGGAATAACCAGCTGTTTCTACCATCTTTCTGTGACTGTACTTTCCTCCTTGTTGGTTTTATCTGGCATCTCACATTGTTTCCAAAATATTTCCAATAGTTTTCATGTTCAGTAACAGCTCTCTTTATTATAGCTATTGTGTATATCTTTTTCTCTCTCTTAGACTGCTTTTGTTACAACCTAGGGTGCAGGCTGTTCAGGGAATGTTATGGGAAACATATTTAATTTCCCTTTTTTTTTAGATTCAATTGCATTTTTGCAAATCATGCCTCTGATCTCTCACTAGATAAACTCCTGCTGCTGATACACTCCTATGGCAACCTGTTTCTATTATGACTATTTGTGCTTCTGGAACCTTGTGCTGAAATGCTAATAACATCTAAGTGAAACCTTTAAGTTTTAACAGCCTAGGTGTCTCCCATAAATCAAACTAAAAATCTGCTCAATTATGTTCCTCAAAAAATATCTACAGTTTTAAATTAAACCATTTAATTTAGATGTAAAATTGTGCCTAGTAATAATAATCTTGAAAATAGGCAGCTTCTTTCTGACTAATAGATACAAATTATCCACCATTCTAAACCTGATATTAATACCAATATTGATATCATACCACTGAGATGAACTTCTTGCTTGTGTAGTGTTATCATTGCAGACATCTGGCAAATTTGTTGTTAACTTCTAACACAATTGATATGCCATTTATTATTACAATATCCTGTTTCAACAAAAGAGTGCCCATTTCCCAGAGATGAACCATTTTAATGACTTCATGTAGGAATACAGATAATGGAAAAAAATGACAAGGGACTTATGAATTCAGTTTTCTTTTTTCCAATTCCAGCAGTGCACATTACAATATTGCAAAATGATGTCTTATGAAGATGACACACAGGTACACCTCAGTCTCCGTTTCAGGCTGCTTAACACAAATAGAAAAAACTATGCTAATATCAGGAGAATGTCCTACAATGCTCAGGTTGTCCAGCACATAAAAGCATTGTAATAATTTATTCTTTCTACTACATTTGACACATGCATTACTTGAAGCTTTCATCTTTCCCAGTTACTGTTCTCCCTTGATACAAACATCCAAATGAGGAAATTAAAGCTCTAACTAAGGCTAAATTTTAAAATCAGACTAATATTACTTCTAGGTTTTAGAATATGCATAAAACACTAGAATCATAATTGAAACTTCCTATTATCACTGCCACTCTATATTTTTTCTTGAGCAACAGCATGTGGCAATTATCCAAAAATCTCGAAGAACAGAATTAGATCAAAATGATCATGCTTGCTTATTTCAGTGCCTCAATATCCAGCCTTCATTAATAATGGTTAATGACAGAGGTTTCCAAAGAAAGTATGAGAATGATGCAATCCTGTAAGGTGTTTATCAGCCACTTTTTCCTTAAGTCCTTTCATTTAAGGGGTTCAATTATATGCCACAGCATGAATGGTTATGTCTCTTTCTATCTTACCACACCTGTCAAAATGTGGAAAATGATTCAGCAGTCGTGGAGGTACTGTGCTCAACAACCTGACTCCTCTTTGGGCACAGAAAAGAGACAGGTTTTGATCCCTGTTCCCTTGCCACCTCCCATCTTTTGAGCTATGACTGTTTTTTGGGCTTTTTTGTTTTTGTTTTTCCTGTTTATTTTTTTAAGGTAAAGCAACTGATGGTAATGGAGAAGGTGCTGGAACAGCTTCATGGCACTATGCATTAGTCTGACACTTCCTAGTTGCAGGTTAGATTACCTAATTTTTTTCTTAATATGTGCTGATAGATTTTGAATGCACAGTTCATTTTCAATTATCATGTTGACCGTTTCAAAGTTTTTGCATAGGAATTCTCTGACTGTACAGAAATGCAGGAAGAAGCACCAGGTTCTATTTGCTCCACCTGTAACACATTTTGTTCCGGGTGTTTTTTTTTGTTTGTTTGTTTTTTCTTGGCAGGAGGGTGTTCATTGGCCATTTTATTTATTTCAGCCACTTGAACTGATTCCAAGGCATGGTTCAGTGGTCAGCTCTGTCTTGGACAGCATCCACATGATTTCAAGATATAGAGACATTCACTACTGTCCAGTCCCACGGGGTGGTAGATGAAGCTTTTTAAACCCTTATTAGGTCAGTATATAGAATGCTTTTTATTTCTTAATTCTTTTCAAAACCCTACAAAACATTCAGTCTTTGGAATTTACAACTTAATTTACCAGTTTGGTCTAGGTTGTCCCACATGAGCACTTCCAGGACTTTAAACACAGAAAGGAGGGAAAGAACAGTCCTGCACAATGATGAAGTCCCGTACTTTGTTGAACGGTCTTGTAGGCACAATAAAACCTGAAACAAAATACGTGTAGAAAGTATGCAATTTGTCTGTGCTCCAAGAAGCACACAGTGCAGCCCAAGAGAAGTGTAAGTGGCATACTCTTCTGTGCTGAAATCATGAGAGAGTCTCAGAGCAATTTGTTGGGAGTCCTGGAAAAAAAAAATGCCAGGAGAGTTTTGAAGGATGTGGAAAGCGAAAAGCAGAAAGGCTCATTCATGCTCAGAGGATAGCACTGAAAAAAAGGCTGAAATGGCAGTATAAGCGTAGAAGGAACAATTGTGTAAAAATCATTGGCTGAATGGAAATGTGTTACCCATGGAAATCTTCTGGGACTGAACCATGGAAGCAGTCTGTTCGCAGCTACGACTCGGGTCTATAATGGAGAATCTGGTCATACACTATATTTTTTCGCCCTGAGGACTAGCTCAAAGAAGAAAATCTATTAAAACAGTTCATACCAAGCTACAAAAGAATGAAGGAGAACACTTCAAGAAATTAATGTAAGAGGAGATGAAGGGGAAACTGAAGTGAAGAAAAATGTAGGGAATATAGGGGGAACCACAGTGAATTCTCTCTTGCAACACATTATAAACGAGTCCTGATTTGGGTGGCTTAGAAGGAATTAGATTTTAAATGGGAGACCCCAGATTCTAAATGTAATTTCTTAGTAAACATTGTATAACTTTATATGTAATTTTACTCAATACATTACCTTTAAGCAAGCTTATTTCTTTGTGGGAAAATAAATATAGGCTTCTCATTTTCGTGTGGGTACTGAACAAATCATCATCTGTGTTAAACTCAATATCAGTATCTGAGGTGTTTATTGTATCATCAGTAACAAGAAAGTTGTGCTGAAAAGCATTAATAAGCCAATTATTTCTTTACTTTGCCAAAGTAATTGACATAATTCTATTTTGAATAATGCAACAATTAAAGTTGAATTGATACAGGACGATATTAGCATAAAGGCAGTTTTCCATGCTTGTTTTAACAGAGCATAGAACAAACAAAATGGAAATATGAACTAAATACCATCCATTATTCTTTTAATACCATCACCCTATCTTGCTGACTAGTAAGTCCACTAACACCAGATCTTAAATCATACATAAGCTGATGCAAATACCCTGATATCTAACCCATAACAGCTATATGCAATAAATTCTATTAACCCATATCATCTTTCTCTGAGGATAAATATTGCCAGACGATAAATCTTTTACTAAATAGACATTTCAAAATTGCTAGGAAGGAATCAAAATGATTTCATTCTGAATTAGTCAGGATCACATTAGGAATTGTGATACAGTTCATTACTTGTGAGATGTTACACAGCATTAGAGAGTTCTGTAGGCTTAATTTGACATTAAGCCATCAAACTATGTAAAATATTATAAGAAAATAAACTTCAAATACATTTATCTTCCAAATACATCTGAATTTTCTGCACATGTGTTTCCTGAGCCTGTAAAGATAGAATATGATGATACACAGATATTTTATTAGAACAAAAAGAAGCATTAATATTAACCCTTATTTTTTTCTTAATCATTTAACTCACAATTAAATGTGAGGAAAATAAATACTGAAAAAGTTTAGTATAGCAGTTATTGTTACTTAAAAGTTCTATAACACTTGAATATTTTCTCTATGCCAAGCTTCATACTAAAACAGTACAAATGGTTTGCTATCATTTCTGTGGAGAATGGTGTTTGTTGTCCATAAATCACCAGAAGGAATTCAGAATATTTCAGTCTTTATGTCCAGATATTTTAGCCTTTGAATTGCATGCATGTTTCATTTGTGCTTCAGTATGAGCACTGTTCTAACCAATCAAAATAAGTAATACATGATTGTATATAATGCCATTTTAATATATAACCTGTCAGATCAAAGGTGAGAGACCTGTACTTCAGACAAAGTACTTCAGATGAAGTATAGGTAGATTAAAATCCCTCCAACAGGTTCACCTGTTACATTAGCATTATGAGAGTTGTGTCTTTTGTCCATAATGTCCAGCAGGGGATGGGGAGCACTTTGGAGCATCAGCATGGCACAGGACTGCCTGCCACACAACTCAGGACCTTTAGTTCTACTGAAATCTATTGCAAATCTCCCTTTGCTTCCAGCAGTGCAAGGATTTCACTTCCCAGGTTCGCAGGAATGAAAACACTGCGTCCTTCCTGAATCTCCTCACTCCCCTCAGTGCATCTGATTTGGAGATTTTTTCAGATAGAGCTTCTCAGAACTAAACGTTATTCACAGGTGGAATTGTTTTCACATTATTTTAACTTCTGTTGTTTGCATGATAACGGATACTTTATGTCAGTCTCCCTATATTTATTTATTAATGTCTCCTTTTCCTCTGCAAGGGGTACTCCTTTGGAATAAAGACCTACTTAAGTCAGACTATTTTTTATTTTTTTTTCTCATTTTCTTGTCAGTGGGTTCACTGTTTTGACAACTTCATGGAGAAGAAGTCTTCCCACTTTTTGCCTTCTATCTCCATCAGACTCTGGCTTAGGCTTCTCTTTGTGTAGATGCCTGGCCTTCAAAAGAGGAATGCACTGAAGGAACAAAGGGATCAGACTGGTCTTTGCTACAGGACAGAGTGATCCAGGCCTGAATACAGCTACTGTGTAGTTTTAAGCAATAACCACCAGCATGTGTCGTCTCAGAAATTTGTGAGCATTTTGCAAACTTGTTTTTCTTTGGAACCAGGTATTGTTGCACTTGAAATATTTCAGTATGAGTCCTTAATTTCATACCTGCCTTATGGAAATAATAGGAAGCTACTTAATTAAAGATTATTTTTTTCTTAAAATGGCTACAGACATGGCTAACAACCAAGCTGCATGTATGCAGACTACAGCATCTCTACAAATTTTATTCATATTGCAAAATTTTGCAAGCCAAAAAGTCAAGATTTCTAATTTCTGCTTCTTGTATAATATCTTGCTGTTCTATCATGCTCTTTCTGATAACTTATCAGAGAGCTGATTGACAGCAGTTTTAGCTTTGTAGACAGTCTGAAGAGAAGACATGAAAACCAAATCTAAAGACAGATGTAAATTTTTGTGGTTAAGAAGAACAATCAGCCCTGTGAAGACTCAGGGCTGTGAAGTATGAGAGAAATAGCTGCTCTGCAGGAAAGTACCTGCTAACTGCAAAAATTGTAATCAACAGTATTATGATATTGCATAAAAGGTAAAAGTCAGTGCAGAAGATAAACTTCCAAGCAGTATGGGTAGAACTACAGATGAAATGCTATGTACAGTTTGGGGTACCACTCTTCTAGTTAGTCATGCATTAATTTGAGATGAGGTCCAGAATAGCTCAAGAAGAATGAGTAGTAGTCTAAAAATACAACACCTAAAGAAAGTGTGAAGAAACATTTCCTATTTTTTTCTACAACTCAAAAGTGGAAGGCTATAGAATAAAATTCTTTGAATTTGTGAGAAACTGTGGCAACTAAGGAATAGTCTGCTTCCCATATCTGTGAGAGAAGAACAAGCTACCACTGGTGATGATAGATTTTAGTTTCTAGAAATATTTTCTATCAAAAGATTGATACACCAAGGAATCAAACCTACAAACTTTCCATTGCTGGTAGTTTTTGAGGGCTCATTTTATATAGGTATCTGTTCAGCATGACAAGACAGGTAAGCATGACTTGTATTACAGAGATATTTCGTGTTCCATGTCACCATTAATTCCTACAGTTCTGTAAACCTTGAATAAATTGCATACATGAAAAAAGCACAGACTGAATCCATAGTTCAGTAAAACCGTTTTAAGAAAGAACTTATACTTCACTAAATAAGATGTTCGTGTGCTAAGTCTGATGAAAGTAGGGTAGAATGAAAACCAAATAGTGATGACAGTGCAGCTGATGTATCAGAAAATAGGCAGGAGTAGAAATTCTGTTTATGTCAGATGAGCAATGACTCAGTTACGGTCCTATTACTATCCTTGAATAAATTATTAGTGAAGAATAGAGCCAGAGGCAATAATAAGGATTAGTGAGGCAAAGTACAATGGAATGGTAATTAGGATTCTGTGTTTACTATTTTTGTTATGCCTACACTATGACATCCAGAATAGAGTGACTTAGAAATTGTTTGGATCTACACTCAATTTACAATATCATTTGCCCCATCAAAAAAAAAAACCTTTTTTAAACTAGAAATGGAGAGATTATCTCATCTTCACTTTGCACTGGAAAAAAATCTCTGATAATACTTTGTTTACCTGCTTTTTTAAAAACTTGAAAGGAATCTGTTATTTTGTAAGTTTGTTTTTGTAGGCAAAATAAAATTACCTAATTTATAATAATAAAAACCAACACAGAATAATGATTGTTTGCAAACTGGAATATATTTTGTATTCATGACTATGGCAAAAACATTTTATTGTATAACCCGATATATATGACCATCAAAAATGTAAAATCCAAGCCATTTAGTGCTTTTAATTTTAGTTTGAAAACTGACAATCAATACGGAATACTGGACTTGAAGTTGCTGAGCATTAGGGAAAAGAAAAGTCCCCTAGTTTGAAACACCATCATCGCTTCTCTCACCAAAAAAAAAAAAAAAAGAATTTAAAGTTAAAGAATTTAAATCAGGTAAAGATTTGAACTTCATGGTTGAGCTTCATGAAAATTCATGAACTTTGTATAAAAGATATAGGTAATTCTTCACAAGATAATAAGTATTTCCATTGGCAATGTATTGAGGAAAATAATTTTAAATAAATTGTATGGCTAATGATAATTAAAACAAACAAAATATTGAATCATATATTTTTGAAAAGGCTCTAAAAGAGAATTCATTCTTTACACTTTTTGGTGCAAAAAATTTAATAACTATCAAGATTAAGAAACATTACCATCTAATATATTATTAATAGCATAATAATATTTTCTTACCTTTCATTTTCATAGCAATTACTGCAAATTGAATATAATTTACATAATAATTGGTATAATAATGCACATGATAATAGTATTACGCATTATAATAATTGATGTCAAAGAGCATAAATACTTTTTTTTTTAATTAAGGATTGACATATATTCTTTTTTCCTTAATACTTCATCAAATACAGTATACTAAAGTACAAGGTCTGAAAAGGAAAGGCCAACTTCAGAGATGCAGAAATATAGTTAGTATTAACTTGGGACTGCTTCAGTGTGGGAGTAATTTTTTATTCAAAATATTAGTCTCAGAGAGTGAATGTGCCTTCAGGTGATACTGTAACTTTTTATCATGGGAAAAAATATCTCAACTGAGACCATTGTTTCAGTCTATTGTATGATATATTTAGGTTGTTAGTGGACTACAGTGCAAGAAAATTACCAATAAACAAGTTATGGCCAGCAAGCTGGGAAGCAGGAGTATTGTGTTTACACTGTTCTTGTTGTACAATGCCTGGACTGAAGCAAGGAGCTTGAGTACAGAGAAGCTTTCCCAGCAAGTCAGAGATGTATGGGGAGCTTTCTTCACCTCTTTCAATTCAGACACAAACTGGGAGCTAACTTTTCTGGAAAAGCTTATTGAAAGGATCTCAACAGGAAAGCGTGAGAAAAAGTCAAGCACGTGGAGAACATAATGTCCAGGTGAAGCATGTTTTAAACTGCTTTGTTCAATATCTCACTGACCAGATCTGATTTTTCTAGCATAACTGTCATGGTTTTATCAGTATTCCATATCATGAAATCATGCAACAGGCTGTGGGGTGCAGATCCACACAGCACTGTGAAGCTGTACTTCCGGGTTCCTCTAGTAGTCTCACATGAGTTCTGACTCTCCAAGAGGAATGCACACTGAGCTGTACTACATTTCCCACAGCCTCCATGTGATTTCCTCATGCAGGTGATGGGGAAGAGCTCTCCCTTTTCTGGGGGGCCAGTCATGAGGGCCTGCCAATAAAGACTCAGACTGGCTCTCTTTCTCCTCCTGCTTATTTTTTGTTCATTTGATTTATTATTCTTAATTATTCTGTATTATCTCACATTTCTTTCAATGAATAGTTTCATGTAGCTCAGTCAGCTTTTTTTCTCTTCCTCTCTCCTCCCAAGGGGAGGGTGAGGTGTCATAGAATCATAGAATCATAGAATTGCACAGGTTGGAAAAGACATTCAATATCATCAAGTCCAACTGTAGCCTAACCATACTACCCTAACAATTCACTGCTAAAGCATGTCCCTGAGAACCACATCCAGATGGTTTTTAAATACATTCAGGGATGGTAACTCAACCACCTCCCTGGGGAGCCTATTCCAGTGCTTAACAACCTCTTCTCTAAAGAAGTTCTTCCTGATAACCAACCTAAGCCTCCATGGGCACAACTTGATGCCCATGATTAACTCTTCAAACCATGATAATAACTTTTTTTTTTTTTCTGGGTTATTATTTGTATTCTATCAAAGCAGAATGTTAGAGCCTTTTTGTGGTGTGTTTTGACAAATCACAATAAGAAAATAGGCATGAATTCAGCCTAGGCTATTGTGCCAACAGCTGTTTCAGCCACAGCTTGGCTTTCCTGGAACCTTCCTTGCCTCAGCAAAACCTGCTTACCTCCCCTCTGATTTGGAAGAATATTGTGTCAGTGCTAAACATTAGAAGTCATGAGGCAAGTGTCACGGGGTTATCAAGATAGATCTACAAAACCATGACAGCAAGTCCCTGAACTGATGGAATACTTCAGGAATTATGCAGTTTGAAAAGTGTATCTCACTCTTTTCTTCTAGCTTCATGGAGTACAATTCTGCCATAGCTTTAGGTTTTACTGCATTCGTTCATAGAATCACAGAATCATAGAATCACAGAAAGGCTTAGACTGGAAAGAATCTTCATGATTATCAAGCTCCAGTGCCTCACTGTGGACAGGCCTGCCACCTACCAGATCAGGCTGCCCAGGGCCCCATCCACTCTGGCCTTGATTGTCTCCAAGGGTGGGGCATCCACCACTTTTCTGGACAACCTGTTCCAGTGCCTCACCACCCTCTGAATAAATAATTTTTTTCCTAACATGTAATCTATATCTCCCCTCTTTTAGTCTAAAGCCATTCCCCCTTGATCTATCACTCTCTACCACTGTAAAAAGTCATTCTCACTTATGTTTATAAGCTCCCTTCTGGGAGGCTGCAACCAGGTCTCCCCACAGCCTTCTTTTCTCCAAGCTTAACAAGGCCATCTCCCTCAATCTGCCTTCAGAGATGTTCCAGCCCTCTGATCATTTTCATTGTCCTCCTCTGGACCAACTCCAATGTCTCCTCATCCTTCTTGTCTTGGGAACCGCAAGCCTGGATGCAGTACTCCAGATGGAACCTCACAAGGGAAAAGTAGAGGGGGACAATCACCACCCTTGACATTTTGGCCATTCTTCTTTTGATGGAGCAGTTCATGAGCTTCATTTGTTTTATGGAGTCCTGCATATTTTTGTTTCAGAAGCTAGAGCTATAAGAAACTTCATAGAGTGTACATTAAATTCAAATTGCAAGCATTATCAGCCCTAACTAATTCTGATTCCAACTGCTCAGGACTCAAAACTCCCATTAAAGAGATTCTATTCCATGTACAAAATAACTGCAGGACTTCTCAAAAGCTGTTTTTTCCCAGTGTGTATTTTAAAGAGAATTTCTATTCAGAGCAGTCAAAATCAACACATCTTCTCCCCATGTGCATACAATGCCACTTTGCTCCCTTCAGTGAAGAAAATAAGTGTCTAATGCCTTTTATTTCTACTAGCCCTGAAGAACAAACCCTTCTGAAACAGCTGATACATGACTTGTTATTACCTGGGCAATCATAAGTTATTTGCCCAGTTTTCATTGAGTGAATACAATTTCATTAAGATTAAGGAATGTTTGGAACAGAAAACATAATCTTTTTTATGTTTTTTATTGGAAAAAAGGGTAATGTTATGTGACTTGACTTTTGAGATTAGATTAAGTTTTCAGGACTCAAAGCTGGAAAAGTCTTGTTTTTCTCCCTGTTAAAATGATTTTTTTTCAATTTGGAACCAATTCAAGGACAAGAAATGCAGAATGTTATGCTATTTCTACAGAACCACTTTTCAAGACTGGAACTACACTTTGAAGTCAAATTTGTCAAAACATGTCAAGAAGTGATGAAGTACCAATGGAGTCTGTACAGCAGAAACTGAAGTAAGCCATATCGTGCAATTAATCCACCCTCTACCCTCACACTCTCAATGTCTTCCCTGCTCAGTGTCAGGATTACTGAGGTTCAGCACTGTCAGCTCTCCTTACCTAGGGCAGCTTCACCTCCTGGGCTCAGTGTATCTTCCTTTGCTGCTTAGGAATATGAACAGCAAATTTTCATGAATACAGTACATCTATTGTGACACTGAAGAAAATAACTATATTTATTGTCACATAGAATTGATATTATTAAGAGTACAAGATGTCCCTTGATTGCATACTTTTTTTCTCTTGTCGCCTTACAGTTTTTCAACAAGCTTTGAAGGTCTGTTATAAGTTATGCACTACTGAAATAGCGGTCTCAAATGAACAGGGAGCAGGAGGAACACACAACAGTGGGCAATGTGCTTCCTGTTATGACAGCAGAAAAAAAAGATATACTAACTTAAATACAGATTAAACTGGTTGACAGTTCATCACAATTATGATAACAACTATTTAAATAGATATGAGTATTTTTTTCTTATAGTCACTGAAATCCACAAAAAATACACAAATATGTAAGAGATATCCAACAAAGGTTAGAAATAGCAATTGCTCATCTGAACAAGAAACAGAATTGCAATGTGTTTTTTGATTTACTAAAATCCAGAGGTCTATTGTTTTTATTTTGTGAAAACATAGCTGAAATTACCAGATAATGTAATGCTTGAAACTTTCCAAGCTTCATTTGTTCACTTGATACCCATTAAAACTAAAATAAGTGAAATTTATGCTTTAAGGTTTCTAATTCTATTAAAAAAAAAAAAAAAAAAAAAAAAAAAAGAGGAGGGTGGAAAGAAGTCTTCTTAAAATTAGGATCAATAGGATGTCTGGACAGAAGCACACAGCAGACCTGATCCATCTTCACAGAGAAATACGCAAGAGACTAGTTTTTATTTAAGGTAGATTTCATAAGTATTTGCTGCAATTAGTTGTGTGAGTTGACTTTTCTTGTGATGGATGTTTTTTAAATATACTGCTATAACTGTAATAGAAGAGATTGCTAGCTGTGGGTCACCTCTCCTTTACTCTTTGTGGAATGGGGAAAGTGGTCTAAAAAGGAGAAGGCAGAGCACAACCTATCCCAATCACTAGAATTAAAAGATTGTCCTATGTCAGTCACAGTAATCTTGAGAAAAGACAGAAATGAAGAACAGATGGTAAAAGAAGGGAATGAGTCCTATTTATGTATTCCAGCTTTAGGCAGGGATGTAGATGATTTTGCCTGGAAACTCACAGCTTGGGTGGAAGCAGCAGAATGCTACCCTCCCTCTCCACCCAAAAAGAATGGAGGTGAGTGTGAGAATCCTTCTTAGTCTTCTGTCTCAAAGCTTGCTTCCTGAGGTATT
>PPHD01009501.1:0-20608 GCA_002909625.1 Bambusicola thoracicus
TCTGTTTTTTCATACTTTCTTTTAACCATTGCAGCAAGCAACTTCTTTAATGAAAAACTTCTTTCCTGAGGCCTAAATCCCAAAATATCTTGGGCTTTTCTAGGAATACCAAGTATATGTCTTTGTGATAGCACTGGCATTTTTCTTTATGTTCACAATACTCCTCCTATCTTCCCTCTCTACGTTTATATCCAGGCTTTAAATTAAAATTACCAATAGGTTTGATTGATATGGCATGAGAGCTAGCTAGTGGATAACTTTCTTATTCTAGTCTTCCATATGGTTTTAAGTATGAGGTTTAACAAGTCCAAGGGCAAGATGTTGTACTTCAGTTGAGACAATCCCAGACATGAGTACAGTCTGGGAGAAGTACTCATTGAGAGCAGCCCTGTGGAGAAGAATGGAGGTCCTAATGGATGAAAAACTGGACTTGAGCCAGCAGTGTGCTTGCTGCCTGGAAGGCCAGCAGTATCCTGGGCTGCATCAAAGGAGGGGTAACCAGCAGGGAGAGGGAGAGGGTTGTGTACCCCTCTACTCTGCACTTGTGAGGCCCCATCTGGAGTACTGCATCCAGATCTGGAGCCCCCCGTCTGGGGGGATGCGGAGCTGTTGGAGAGGGTCCTGAGGAGGACTATGAAGATGATTAAAAGACTGGAGCACTTCTCCTGTGATGAAAGGTTGAAGAAGCTTGACTTCTTCAGCCTGGAGAAGAGAAGGCTTTGGGGAGACGTCATTGTGGCCTTCCAGTACTTCCGGCTTACAAGCAGGAGGGGAACCAACTTTTTACACAAACATATAGTTACAAGACAAGGGGGGATGGCTTTAAACTAAAAAGAGGGGAGGTTCAGGTTAGATGTTAGGAAGAATTTTTTTTTTTTACTCAGAGTATGGTGAGGCACTGGCACAGTCTGCCCAGAGAAGCTGTGGATGCCACATCCCTGGAGGTGCTCAAGGCCAGCCTGGATTGGGCCCTGGGCAGCCTGAGCTGCTGGGTGGTATGGGGGTTGAAATCTTTAAGGTCCTTTCCAGCCCAAGCCATTCTCTGATTCTATGACTGGCAAAATTAAGAAAAAAAGAGTAAGATATCTGAAAGAAGTATCTGATTTTTCTGTGCTTCTTTTACCACTCTCAAGGGGAAATGGCTGTATGAGTGGAGACTGGAAGAGAGAGGAAATAGGTTTGAGACTGGACCAATGTGTCATTGTGTTAAACCCAGCCAGCCAGTGAGGTCATTGTTTTCATCTGAGTCATTTTAGAATGAAAACTCTTACATTATGGAAAACATTGCACATCTTTATTTCAGACATGGAAATATCCAGCCAGCCTTTCAGGAGTAGAGCTCTGCTGATTTTATTCGAGGTATTCCTGTCCCAGTGGTGTAAACAGGAGGGGAAATCAAATTATTATGCCTCATTTTTTTAACGCTTTGCCACTAACCCAAAGTAAGGTATTCTCTAGGCACACTTCAAGATGCTTGTTGAGGAGGGAACCAGTAAATCTGTTCATCACACCTGTCAGCTCTGAATCTAGTAAACCTGTCCAGCCTGGAGCAGGCCACAGTTATACTAGGGGGAAAGGTTCTTAACCACCGAATCACGTTGAGGCTATATTATGTTGCAACGTGCAGAGGGAAAATCCTTGAGACTGCATTCTTGGCTATTGATTGTATTTCATACGCAGGCTCTGGTAGGCTCAGTCTCTGTGTAGGACAATTTAATTGAGGGACTTGGGCAATGTGCCCAGCTTTGCCATTGATTTGTGTGGCCATGAGCAAGCCATGTCATCTCTCTGCACTTGCATTTTAATGTATATGGTCTTTAAGGTGGGTCTTACATTAGTAACACTTTATCTTGCTGTATAATATGGTAATTATAATAATTCATGTGTTTTGTATGATTTAACAGCATAGAGATTGTCACATAAGCTGAGAGGAACGGTAGGAGGTTTTGGCTAAATGTAACAATTGCTCTTTTATCATTTAAGTGGGTGAAAGCCACTGCTACTTTATGTCTTCAGAATAATTTATGAAAATGACACTAGCTTTGAGCTGTTTGCATAGCATGTGCTTACAACGTTAACCTGTGGCGACTCTGATGTCTCCTTAAGATTAATTCAACCACTTGTGTGATAAGCATTTAATATTGTTGCTCTTTCAAGATTAAACTTACAGGTCTTTTTGGAAGGAAAAAAAAGAAAAGAAAACTAACCTATGCTGGCACTGAAACGTTCAGTCTTAAGAGGATCCAGAACACGCAGAGACTGCATGTTCTGTAACGGAAAGCATATTTGGGTAATGGTCTTCCAGGTATATAAATTCATCCGTTGTTTGTAGGAGTTTCCTTATCATTTTCATGGTATGGGCACCTCTCACAATCATCACATGGCCCTCTTCTCCCCATCTCCTCCTCTACTAGTAGCTGCCAAAAACAGTGGTATGCTGTCTTCCATGTTTGACTAGCGAGGACCAAAAGTAATCTGCCTGTGATTGCGCAGGTACCCAGTTGACAGCAGATTGGATTTGGATCCCAAATAGGATGCTGGCATTCCCATGAATATGAAACTGAAGTTGAGCAGCTTATTGGATCCTTATCCATGTCTCATGGAGACAGTTATGAACAGGATCTAGGCAAAATTCCAGTAATAATTCTTGTTGCACTATAAATACAAAACCAGCTGTTTTCATGGTGAAGCTATGCTTTTGCTGTTCATTTTTAATCAGAAATAGGATGCATGGGCACCTGAGGAAATGAAGCAATAAAAGCTTTTATTATTTAGAACGTGAATTTATATTTTATCTCACTTTTCTTGAACGATCTGAGATGCTTGTGATCCTTGTTAGGGTTGTCTGAATTGTTTACTTGTCCCCAATTGTTTCCTAACCATGTGGTGATAAGAATACAGAAACGATCAGTCTTCCCACATCTGAGAACTTCCTGGCATTATTGTTCTCACTGGAGGGAATTGTTGAAATGGGTGGCACCACCTATTGGCAGGAGAGTACATCTATGAATAGTGCTTATTTGCATACTAAGAAAGAATAATAAAAATAGATTTTCTTGAAACAAGCGAGTTGCAACGCTTCTGTAGAGCTAGTCCTTGATTTAGAACAAAAAACAAAGCACCACTTAGCCTAGCATATATTTCTAAAATAGTAGTGATGCAGAGCACATCTTCCTAGTTGTTCGTATTGGCCAATACCATCACTTTTGTTGTTGTTATGTTTGAAAAGGTACCCACCCTTAAAAAGCAGCTTTGCCAACTGTTTAAAGGTATTAAGGCCTAAATTATTTGCTGATTCTATGAAATAACTGGTGGTAAAGTTTTCCTTATTTTATTGTTCTCATTCTTCCATTTTACCTGTTACCTATAGTCTGAAATGAGCTCTTTCACTGCGACAGCTTCCCCAGTGCTTGGAAGGCAGTCTACTGATGGCAGCAGTTTAAGCTGCAGTGTCTTCAGCAGGAGGACCTGCGTTATTAGCTTTGAGGGTTTCGTGGATGCCGTGTGATAAATGGCTTCTGGCAGCTGGCTTTGGGTGTGCTAGTCACTACTGTTTATGCCAGAGGAGTCTAAAAATGACCTAGTTGCACATCATGGGGCCTGTGTGATGATAGAACTGGTCGAAATTTGAGTTTGTTTAAGAAACAGCTTCACTGTGGCCTTCTTAAAATACATATGCCTAAATAAATACACACACACACATATATATATACATACATTTTTTAAAAGGTAGTGGTTCCTGTTTAGTAGCTCTGCTTTTCTTATCTGGAGGAGATGCCTGATAGTTGAAGGCTGTCACTCCTTGGGGCTGGGCGTGGAGGTGCTGTGTTTCCCTGAAGACACATTACAGTCCAGGCTACACTGCCATCGTGAATAGCTGAACAACTGCAGTGGGGCATGGGAACAGCTGCAAAGTCTGGGGAAGGCTTTGATGCAATATATATGTGTTCTCAGTATAGCTTCAGTTCATAACCCAGTTGGAAAACATCCTAAAAATGCTGTCTATGGATGTGTCCACGTTAGGTGGTTTCCAGGGATTCCTCTGCTGAGGAGCTCTGGTTGTGTGAGCAGATGGTGTAACCCTGGTGGGGCCAGGGCAGCATTCAGGCCTGTGTGCAAGGGAAACCAGTTACTGCCCTGAAGTGAGGCGGGCATGCAACTGCATGCAGAAACTAAAAACAAGTGGGCAGAAACAGTCCAGGTGAGCTCAGGAATGGAGAAAAACTTAGAGTGTGCTGTGTGGAAAAAGGCTTGCCAGCAGTAATGTCAGTGTCTGAAGGGGTGAGATGAGATGGATGTTTTTACTGCTGTGGTGCAGTTTGCCGACAGGCTAATGCTGATGTATAGTTGCAGGTAAAAGGTATGTGACTTCGGCTTCTTTAGTGCAGAGAGCTTAAGGTGCAAAACGTCCAAGCTCATAGCCATTGATTGAGCTGACAACATGATAAAAAGTAGTGTTTCAATTCCTGGTGAACACATAGTTGGAGTGTTCTGTGCATTAAAAGAACATCAAGTTTCTTTCAGCTAGGAAAGCAACAAATGGAATGTGAAGTACTTGGAGCAAAAATGCCAGAAAATGCATGTATGATTAATACCGTGGTCCTTTTCTTGCCTTTATTATCAGAAGCATGGAAGGATGGTCAGTGCAAATGCTGATGTGATTAAACTGCTTGAGCCCGCAGGGTCACAGCTGAAGAAAAGCAAAGCATGAGTGTGAATCTCATCATATTTTGCCACTGCGTTACTGTAGTTCAGCTCTTTGTCTAACAATTAAGATTTTCCTTCTTACTCCTGCCCATCCTTTTCTTAAATAACCATAGATCAAAACTGACGGTATGTTCTCATGTGAAAGTAGGCATGAGGGATCACAAATAACTACGAGCCGATTCTTAGACTGGAATTTGTTTGCTGACTGTCCGTGTGGGTGGCAGTGTCCATAAATGTTTTAGCAGTCTGGTTCACTCTTGGTCTCAGTACAAGATTTATCACTGACATGTCAGTCCAGCCGCAGCGTGCAAGACTGTACATTCTGAAGTGAAAAATGCTTTTGGAAGTCTTCAGTACTTAGCAATCCAAGGGCAAGCTGCTCCTGGCTAAATATGGCTGAGCAGAGAGGTGGATGACTCTAAATAGGGATTGACACTGGGAGGAGATGCTGGGTGCAGCAAATGCTGTCCTGGCTCTGGAGTGTGGTGGTTGTTCTGGGTTTTAAGCCCCCCTGTACTGAGCGGTGGAAGTTCCTTCTGTTGTGATCAGATGCCTTTTTCTTAACAAATTATGTAGCTACAAATCATCTTCTCACAGTCTATTTCAAGGGCTAGAAGTCATGTGTTCGATATCATGTTCTACAGTTCAGCTTTGTGCTTGTCTATAAAATTTCCTGACACTTCAGTGCCGTGGGCTGCTGTTCCCTTGTGTGCTGCAAGTGAGGCACAATGAAACCATCTCAGCCTGCATGTCAGCAGGAGCCAACTGCCTCTCTTCAGTGTCCATGGGTATATGCCTCCATGCCTTTGTCTACAGTGCATGCAGGCATCTGTAGGTACATCTGTGGACATTGTATGTGGGATACAAGATACTGAGAGGCCAACGTTTTGGGTAAGGTACATGGCGTCATTCATAAGCAGCAAGAGAGCGAGGTGTGGCTAGCTGCTGGAAATGCTGTTGACACCTTTCAGCCCATGTTTTACGCCTGCGCTGCACACGATTCATTACAATAGAAAAATACTCTTTACCGGTGTAGCAGAGAAATTAATGATTCTCATGGGATGTGTGTATGTATGTTCACACACGCATGCAGGAGGTGGTGAGGTTGTTCCTAGTCTCCTGTGTGTCAAACCAGGTTTTACCATTAATTTATCTGTAAAAGGATCTAGAGAGACCTCTAAATAAATGACCTGAAGTAGCAAGTCCATAAATAGTGCTATGTTTCAACTTTGTTCCACAGCTCTATCTGTATGTTGGAACCTGCAGAGCTTGTGGATATCTTCTTTCTCAGGTCCTACCAAGTTTTCTCTTCAAGCATTTCAACAGTGTAAAAAACGCAAATATAAACTTGGAGTTCTTTGTAAAAAGCCATTTACGTGAACAGGAGTGAATCTTCCCTCCCCCCCCGGGGTTTCAGACAGCATTAATTTGAACAGGAAATACTGTATTTAAGTGCAATATGACTGAAACATTTTAGTGAGACATCTTTGTTTTTGTGAGGGTTTGATGCTGCTCAGAGATCTGAAGCAGTAGGGTAGAAAGAATAAGCAAAGAGCAGAAAGGACTCATTAAAAACTTAACATTTATGGTGCACTTCTCCATGAGTGAAAATGTCTGCTTGGATCAAAAAACTAATGGCAGAAGCGGATTTGGTCTAAACACAACATTTTTGAAAATAACTAGAAAATGTGGGATCATGAGGAATGATCCTAGTGAGAAATGCTGCTGTTGTTTCTCAATTATAGGCCTAATTTCCATTAAGAGTTGCTGAGACTTCCGCCTCTCTTCTTACCCTCACAGATTCCAGTGTCATCCCAAGCACGGTTGCTGTTTGTTGCCATCCCTCTACTTTTTCCCTGAAAACAACCACTTAACATGTGATGGCTTGAAAATGCTCATAATTTGTTTGTTTTCTTCATAGGCCGGAATGGTGCTGAGATGTGGCTACTTCTGGTTTGGGTTATTCCTCGTGCCCACTGTGTGCCTTGTTAAAGATGTGGCATGGACAGCGTAAGTCCTGAACCTGTCTTCACTGAGTTCTGGGAATTATTCTGCATGCATGTATTGTCCACTTCATTCTGTACCAATCTGAGGGAGGCAGCCTTCACTGAGTAATGAAGATATCTCCCTTGATTATTTGCATTGCCTACCCTCTAGGTAAACAAATCAAATTCAGACCTCAGAGATGTCCTGTTCTAAAAGGGAGCCAATATTTGGTTTGGTTTGATTGAGGTTAGGTAGAACAAAAAAATGCGGTACTCCTGTCCTTACCCTGTAAGTTTCCAGTTGTTTGTCCGCTGCTTTTTAGGTTCACTCAGCAGTGGGTCTTCGAAGATTTAGCTGAGAGGAGAGGAGCAGTACTCACAATACTCTGTATTTAGTTTTATTAACTCCTTCCCTGCCCAGAGAGGAGGGACAAGCCCTGTGAAATACAGCTCTGTGTAATCTTCAGATCCTCTCAAAACTCTGTAGTTGCAAACCTCTGCGGAAATTAAATAATGTCAGTGATTTTGATTTAAAGAGAAGCAGCTTCTCTATCACAGCAATCTGAAATGCAGAAGCATACTTTTCAGGTAGCATTTCTGGTATTCCTCTTGCTTTTTAAGCGTCTTAAGTCCCAAAGCTTTCATTCTTTCCCTTGGAAGCCTGTTTAGCAACCTAGATGGTTTTGATGATTTGTTGGCGCATTGTTTTTTTTTTGTAAAGGTTTTTCTTTAGCCTAATTAATGAGAATTTGGGGGGGAACCTGAGCAGCTAGGGGTAACTCAGTAGTCACATTCTCATTGTGTTAGAAGAGCAGTAAAGAAAGCATTGCCCTTGCTCTCTTATCTGAAGGCAGCGCTGGGCTTTATAACCTGATACAAGGACCCAACCCTTTCTAAGTCAGGCAAAAATGAAGGTCCTAGCTGACATGAAGAGTGAGAAGAAGAGAATACAGGCTAGCATGTCACTTTGTCATGAAGGTCCAAAGTGAAAACTTCATGATATGTAACGCTTCATGATATGTAACTGTTGATCAGTCAAGGAAGGCTCTGTTTTACAGAGAAATGAAAAAAAAAAAAAAAAAAAAAGCGGGGGGGAGAGGGAAAAAAACCCCAGAATGTTTGCCAAACATGGGTACATTTCAAGTTCCAGCATACAGGGTAAGTCAGGTAATATGCATGCGTCTGAAAATCTGATTTTTTCTCTTCCCTTGGGGCTGATGGCACAGTTAAATTAAACTAATTCTGCTTGGCAAATCTACCAATCAGTAGATACTTACTGTATGCTTTCCCATTTTCTTCATCAGCTTAATTTTCGTGAGCTACGCAGCTAAAATTAAACCTAAGTATCATAATGTAAAATTTATGTTAAGGTTGAACTATGATTTAATGGTCTTGCACACTAGAGGGTTTTTCGTTACATTCATTAAACTTCTCCAATTGAAAATAATTTAAGAACTCCAAAGCTGAGGCCAAATTGAGGTTGAATTTGGATACTTAAGTTAGCTGTGTCAATGAGCTGGTTTTTAATACTCTGAAAAAATCATAGAACTCATTTAGCGTAACAGATCCTGCTCCTGTGTCAGGCATTATTTAAAATTACATGCTCAGAAGTCAATGGGAGTACTCCTGTGATTCAGGCCAAGTAGGAGCTGAACTGTTTGCATCACCAGCAATCAAATATATATTTAGATATCCAAGACTGCATTTCAGTTTTTCAAGTTCTCTCGATAGTTCCGCATCCTGAAGTTGTCCTCTATTCTTATCAGTTCTTGGTAAAAATGGCTGAAGAATTGTAAAACAGTCCAGGCTGAAGCAGGCTCATTCTCAGCTATTACTCATGGAAAACTGGTACTGACTCAGCCCATTCTTTAATATTTCTTAGAGAATCACGGCAACATAATCCTTTCATTGGTTCAGAGCAGGAATGTACAGAGATTGTGAAGCTCGACAAACGTGTGTGATTGATGTGCTGGATATTTTCCCAGCAGATTTTAAACAGGAGGCTCCTATCAACCTTAAGCAAAAAATCTGTTCTCTAAGCAGGACTTCTCTTTTTAACCCATCACTGAAAAATTAACGCCATTAACATTTTAACTAGGATAAATGAAATGACACAGCTATCAGCACTGCCATATGGAAGGAGTAAAGGTCTGTTTCCTTTCCAAGAGGCTTGCCATTCAAAACTTGAGCCCAAGGCCTCTGGAAATCAGACAGCGCATTTCCACAGCAGTGGTTACAGCACATTGCTGTCCATAATTCAGCAGAATCCGGATTGGGCCATAAAATTCCAGCAGCTATGACTTCTCATGGTCATGGAATTTGTCCGTTTCTGTTCCTTTTGGACATGAAGTGTATGCCCATGGAAAGAACATCCATTTGACCTGAAAGATCCATGCAGAATTTCAGTACAAAATACTGTCAGAAAAACAAATATGATACAGAGTTTTTGCCTGGAAGAATGCTAAAAGGAATAACCCAGTGTTTTTGAGAGCCATGCAAATATTTGTTACTAAACGGTCGTGCTGTATCCAGTGTCAAAATGTTTAATGCTGGCGAGTACGAGCTAGTTTTACATGTTCCCTTTGTCATACACGCCACAATTGTCAACGCACCTCTTATCTCCCATATTCTCTGCAGCTCCAGGCTTTTTATTTAAATATTCTTGTGTGTGTGTATATATATGTATATAAAGTGAATCAAGGAAAAGTGGAATAGTTCTAGCTTTAGAAAAAGAAGGAAGGTTATTATTAATACTTGCCTGCAATACCACATTGTTAACTTTGGTTCACTACCTTGAGTTCAGTGGCTTTGCTTGGATTAAGGTTTTGCCTTATAAAAGTCTCAGTTGTGCTACCATTGAAAAGAACAGAGTTTTATAAGGTGAGTCCTTCCTTACAGTTGGCAAATGTCACTTGAATGCATGTCACTGTTGCTAGGAAGTCTTGAAATGTCAGACCCACAGAATGTGAGAATCATAAAAATGTAGAATTTATTCTAGCAAAATTAGGGGAGAGGGCGAGAATTTATTTTTAAAGTTGGTGCCTCAACACTTAGTGTTACAGCAAGATGTTTCTTGAGCCTTCCAATCCGTACCAAAGTCCTGATGTGCTTTTTTTTTTTTTATGAGGGAGAGGACTAGGGGAAGAAGCACATTGTACTTGCTAGCCCTTGCAGGGTAAATAAGAGAGAAGATACAAGAGCTCTTCTTATCCTTGCGTGCACTTGCAGTCTCTGGAGCATGGGACACCTAATATGGTGTTGATACCGAAGAGTCACAGTAGAGGTATCATTGTGCTTGAGAAAACCTTGTGAATGCAACCGTGCTCCTCCCTGGCCGGTCCTGGCCTCCAGAACCCCTAAATATCCTCCCAGGGCTATGATGTGGAGGTATGCACTTCCCTGACTTGGAAGGGGAAGAGCCAACTGAGTTGATGACTCTTTAGCTGTTCTTATGGTCCCTGATCTTAATATCCCTATGTGTGAAGGAAGTTGAGTTTGCCTTTATATAACTCAACAATTGCAGATGAATGGGAACAGCAAATACAAGAGCTCATAATTTATTGAGGGCTGATCATGCATCTAGGGCCACTTGTAAAGTACAAGGTAAAAGTTAAGTCTTCTACCTGTGTTTTTATATATCAAAAGTTAACAATGTGCTATTGTGAAAAAATCATGAAGTATCCGGTCCTGTTGCCAGCAGTCTGTGGAATATTTGCAATTGTCTTTGATGGGAGCAAGCCCAGACTCTGAGGCAATCGTAATACCATATTTTAGTATTTGTTCTTGAAGAAACGTGTGGATAGGTCAGCTCAGGCCCTTTTATAAATACTTCATTACTCATTTTTTCATGGATGTTCTCTCTCCAAGTGAAGAAGTGACTCAGTGCATAACAATTACCTGGGGGGTTACTGTTGCTTCATGGATACTCAGCCATGGCAGAACACATGTATTCTGTTATTTCATTTTCCTTCTAAAATACTTCAGAACACCTGACTTTGGAGCAACCGTATTTTTTCCACATTGTGCAATACCTGCTTTTGCTGTCCTCTTGTAATTTGGACTTTGTTGCTCAGTTTCCATTTTGAAATTGCTGTTCACTCCAAGGGAAAAGAATATCCCTCATCTCCTATGCTGTGTGGCGTGAAACCCTGGGAGAGAGACTGAATAACTGGCAGATTTCTGTGTTCTCGTCTGTGGGAAGAGAAGGTTTTAAAGGGGTTTTGTAAGTTCCAAACATGCTCAGCGTTTAAGTTTACATTAGTAGGTAAAAGATGAGTTGAAGGTCAATGTGTTAATGTATTTACTCCAATTATACACTGTGGTAGTTATATCAACTGTAAAGATTACAAGAATTAATAACTCAAAGCTTTCTCATCTAAGAAAATCACTAGTTTCCCAACCTTAAAGAGTTTAACCATTAGCCTATCAAGTTATAGTAACTTGAATGTAATTAATATCTGTGCAGCTGTAGGTTATCTCACGTTTTTGAAATGCTGAATTTTAAAATAAGCTTGCTATTCTGTATTCTCCTGTCACAATGTGTGGTGTTCCCTTGCATATCATACTCCCTTGGTGCTTTGAATCAGGTACTCTCCTAAGTACGTCCTTGATACCTCCAGATTTTACTGTGTTTTATATTTTCCTGTTCGCTTTGCTTTGCTCTTAAATTCAGATATGTTCTGAAAAGTTTTCATTTTAGTTTCTCATTCTGAGACATCTGGGGCCTAATTCAGCACCACGAAGACCAAAGTACTTGGATATAGCTTAGTATTAAGCCGCTCACATCTACAGTAGACTCAGCAAAGGTTTTGTGGTTTTCGTTTCTTATTCCCTGTGGAAGGAGGGATAAGAATCATGCCTTTTAAAAATAAATGCATCTTCATTATAATTTAATTACATATACACCAGTTACTTTTCTGCTAGAAGGAGGAAGACGTGTTCTGTATTGTTGGCTAAGGATGATAGAAACTGTGTGTAGGATTTTTGTAAAACTTGAAAAGAAATTTTTGCCACCTCTAGAATGGAAGAATATAATTTTAATGACATGAAGTGAAGCAAGTGGTGTGTTACCCTACTTGTCTCCATCTTGTTTTCAGGCTTATCATGCAGTTGCATGCAAATCACTATTGTCTCATGGGACACTTGTCCTCTTCTAAGTGACACAAAAGAGGAAGCTGATCAAAACTGTCCACTGCAGAAATTTTGTATTTTTACTTTGTAAATGTCAGGAGAGGGGACTGGGTTCTCCTTATGCCAGTTTAATTTTTAGTAGTACTAGAGTGGTAGGTGGAACTGAAAAAGAGTCTTAGTATTTACAGGGGGGAACTACTTCCCAAATTCTGGTTACTTGTGTGGTGCACGCATGGCTCATTGAATCCCCAAGCTGAGAAAATAGGACAGAGCCAGTCTTGCTACTGTCATTTTGAAAGGACAGAGAAAGAAGTGCTTTTCCAAGTCATGTGAGACTGATAAATGAAAATAAAGAGGTTTGAATGGCAATTATTATCTGAGACTCTCCTCAGGTTTTCAGAGCACTGTGGTGCATAGCTCAAAAGACCGAGAGGAGTCATGTTTTCCTGCCATGAATATTCAATGAATTTCTGTTCTTTTGTCTGAGAGCTCTGGTCCTGAGCAGTCGCACAGCAGCAATGTCAGGTCTCCACAGTCCGATAGCTGTACTAGTTGGTTATGTCTTGAGTGTTGTGTTGAAGCAGACAAGCTCTGCCAAATTTCTTATTTCTTATGTAATATTTCCCAGGTATTGTGAATCTGGGCTGACTGTTCATGTGCATTCACTGCCTTATTTCCCAAATCACATGAAGGAGTTGCCCTGGCTTCTCATACAAGAATTAAAATTGGGCTTTTTTAACAACACAACGTTCATATGGCTTTCCTTGTGTCTTCCCTGTTATTGTGGTACAGGGCCAAGCATACTTACCATAAATCTTTGCTGGAACAAGTTCAAGAGTTGGAGATGAAGACAAGAGAGCTGGGAAAAGCCATGCTTCGTGACAGTAATGGAAAGAGGTGGGACAATTCTATGCTGATATTTAAAAAGAAAAATTACTGTTCTTGTCCTCTCCTCTTTCTATTTCTCATTGTTCAAATCCAGTTGCATTCAGGTAAGAAGTCTTTTTTCCTGTATTATTGATTTGTTGCTGTTGTTCCTTTCCATATATTCTTGTTGCCCCCACCAAAATCAGCCCACGTGGTTTTGTTTCTCCTGTGTTATTGCTAGTGAGGCTGTATTTGTAAACTACAGCTCAGTCTCCAGGTAACAAGTAGTGCTATTACCTGCCCCTTGAGCCAGACTGTTTTGAAAGGACTTTGTTGCATATTCTTACTTTGCCATCAAAAAAAGTCAGCCTGATAAGCTTGTCCAAGGAGGAAACTGTCTGTGACTCAGGATATAAGGAGAGTTAGGCTGTAGCCAAAGGGAGAACTGGCTAATCCAGTGTTTGCCAACAGCTTCATTCATTCTCACCTCAAAGTGTTGGGCTTTTTTAATTTTTTTGCTGTTTTCCACAGCAGTTTTGCAGGCCCCTGTGTTCAGGGTTCTCAGTTTTTATTCGAACCTCTGCCTTGTATCCACACCATATGGACTTGAACATATTGCTATTATTGAATCCTTCATTGTAAGGGGAGGGTATGTGTTGGTATGTGTTGTGTGGGAACCTTTGTCTCTTCTGAAAGAAGCTAAAGAAAATCACAGTGAGGCTTTTGCATCCAACAGTTTCATTTGCCATCGCAGAATGTGGTTCTGCATCAGCTAGTCGGAAAAGCTCCCTGAGTTCAAAAAGGTTTTAGAACTAACTCTTCTGTTCCCTAAACAATATGGCACCACATGACTTGCTAAGAAACGGCGTGATCATTAAACTGGATTTTAGCAAACCTTATAAACTAGCAAACTGAGTGGAATGGAGCTTTTAAAAGATTTTGTTCTTATGGGGCAGGGTCATCCTTTGAGCCTTTGATGTGTATTCTAAGGTAAACTAATTGCCATATTGTAGCTGCTGCTAAGATGAGTGGGTAGTAGATTTTTCAACTGAACTTGCGAGTTAATAAGCACTATTTTTAGGGGAAATTATCAGGGAGTGAGTTTACCAAGATTATAGTAAACCGAAAAGCTTTTAAAAAAATGCTTTGTGAACTACAGTGTGTTTGTAAGATGGCCTTAGTGAGCAGAGTTTGCTTCTCAGAGGCCAAGACAAAGTAAACATAGTGTTGTTGATTAAAATCGCTTCAAAATGCTTGGTATGCTCAGTTTTTATTGAGCCATTTTTCTGCCGTGACTTTTGGGTTCTACAAAACACTGCACATAAATTGTGCTCGTTTGCAAAAGTCACAAACTGCACATCAAATTGTTTAAAAAGAAAAAGCAAACTTTGCAGCGCTGGTCTACGGTCTTTTATGCCATGATTAAAACCAACAAAAACGCCTGAAGTCAAGCATCTAATTAAAAATAGGTGTTGTTTTTAGTTGGCCGAGTAGTCACCTTAAAGTCAGTTGGAGCTGAAGTGCTTGGTACCAAAATCAGGTTAACCTCCCAGCCAAAAAACATGAAAGGTGTGACTTTGGGTTGTGAATTGCTACTCATAGACCAATTAGATGCCAAGCAAGTGGGATCCAGTTGTGCCGAGGACTGGCTGCTCCCAGACATGCTGTTCTGATAGTAGAGCCCCATGGCTGCTGCTGTGGTTCCTATCAGTGTCTGGGACAAAGCTGCATTTGTGTCAGTGAGATGTTTGTGTTTTCCTGCCAGCGTTAAGTGCCAGTTATTGACAGCCATGGGGGAAAGTGAATCCACTTTTTGCAGACAGAATCTGTAGGTTGCGAGGCAGGTTGACATGGTATTAATAGAGAGAAAGGTTGTTAACGTTTAATCTGTTTATATGCATGTGTATGTGTCTCCTAGAACTTGATGGGTTTCTTCTCTGTTTATAGACTGTCCTGACTTGCTGTAAATTTAAAGTCCATGTTGTAATTCACTCATATGCTCTATGTTTTCGTAGCCTTTTATTTTATTGCATTCTCATTGCAAACTCTCTCATCTGCATTCCTCCTCCTCTGTATAGCTTCACTTCATTCTCGAAACGCTTGCATGGAGATGATGTAAGGAATCCCTCCTGGCCTTCTCTCCCCTTCTCCCTCCCCCACTTCTTTCCATGCATTTGTTTGTTCTCCTTCCTAATTGCTCCCAGATTTTCTGGGTGGTCCATCTGTGAACTAGATAATGGTAGAGTGCCTCTGCCTGCTAGGAGCTGGTGTGCTGTGCTTGTGATGTGGCCTCCAGAGTGCTCTTCAGAGTTGTTCTGCCTTTTATCTCTTTTGTTTGTCTCCTGGCTCTTTCACACCTGCTTGAAATCATGAGCTTGTCCAAAGGGAAGGGTGAGGGTGGGAAAGAGGCAGAGGGACCTTACTGCAGTTATAGCCTCTCTGGTTCATATTCTTTTTTTTTCTCTCAAGTGTCCTTGAAGCCAATGGAAATGAGGAGATGCATGCGCAGCTCTCCCCTGCTGACAACAGCCCCATTGCTCTTAGGATGTTACTGGCAATGTGACACTGTGCAAAAAGGGAACATAACCAGAGTCTCTTCATTTCTAACACAAAATGGAGAGCTGTGTTAGAACTGCACAGGTCTACCAGTCACCTCTGACCGCCAGTGTCAGCTCTTGGTTGGAAGTGTTCCTGAAAACACAGCCGTTAGGTGTTGGTTTGTTCAGGCAGCTGTGAAAGATAAGCGTGCTGTCATCGGGTCTGGTTTCCTGTCTCACGTAGTAGACGCTATTTTTGTTCAGTGTTTTTTCACAAACAAAAAAGATATATAAAAATCACACCCAATTACAGATAAGGGGGATTTAGGGAGCTAATTGCTTTTATCGTTGCCTACGCTATAGGGGAAAAATGAAGTGCAAGATGAGGATCTTTAGGATTATTCTGCTAAACAAAAAGCAATTCACAAACCCCGGAAGGCAGGGAGACCATCTAGACCTGCACAACAGGGTGCCAGCAGTTTGCAGCAGCTCACTTGAATTTCTGTAAAGCATGAGCAGGGTAGCACCTGGGTCTTCAATGCAGTTTGTGTAGGAGCACTGGGAGATCTCATGTGGTTCTTGACACCTAAATACGTACATCCTGCTTTGGGTCTTCACCCCGGCAACTGATCTTGCTAGAGACATTTTTCCAGGTTAATAAAAAGTGACTTCTAGTGCCGGTTACATTTTCTAAATCTCAGCTTCTTTGAGCAGTTTCTGAAATTGAGTTTGCTTTTATTGAGCTAAAATAAACAAATAATAATAATAATAAAAAGGAAAACAGGCACATATTTTGACTTTGCCACTGATAAGTGAGAAAATAAATAGTAGGTTAGGGCTGGTTGTTGATTGCTGGTGTGTGCAGCAAAGAGCACTGGCATACAGAGTGCTACAGCCTGGTCCCAAATACCTTAGAAAAAGCACTAATATGACGCTTGAAGGGTGATACTGAGTATATTGTTGTGAGCCATAAAGGGTTTTGGCCTCATTTTTTGTCTATATCACATCTGGACATCTAAAACTGTTATTTTTCATGGAAGCTGGAATGATTACAAAATCAGATGATTCCAAGAGTTAGGGGATTTAATCAGGGGAAAATGCCGCATCCCTGGAGGTGTTTGACGCCATGTTGGATGGGGCCCTAGGCAACCTGATCTGGTGGTTGGCAGCTTTGCCCATGGCAGGGGGTGGAACTGGATGATCTTTAAGATTCTCTCTGACCTAAGCCATTCTGTGAATCTGTGGAAATGCTTGAAAACTGATGACCAGAAATAGCTTGATAAGCGGAGGTAAGAGCTTGCGGCAAGGAGTTAGCAAGGGACCCCATGCTGTGTTCACATTCTTGCTTGTGGAAGATGAGTGCCTGAGTGGTACTCCCCAGCATGACACCCAGTGGCATTGGGCTGGCATCCAACCTGGCTGTGAGGTGAGTGAGCCTGGGTGCAGGATGGAAAAGGGCTCCCTGGCACTCTCATGTAACAAAGGACAGGATTTAACACTAAATTTACGTGGATTCGGAGAGGTGAGAGGGGCAGTTCTTGTGCCAAAGTAAACAGGGACATGTGGAGACACCTGCCCAGCAGAGCTAATCATGTTAACATGTGAGATTTACACAAAGAAAAAGGTTTTTCTATAGATGTGTATTCAAAAGTGTCATTGAATTCAGCTGCAGCGATTTTTTTGTATCTTGAGGTAAGTTTGCAAGAAAACCTTGCCTCGTAAAGGACCAGATCTGTAAGTCTTCCTTCACTTTTCACTCCATCTAACCTCTCATTGAAGTCAGCAGGAGTTCAGGTGGAGTAAAGCCTGATTAGTGACCAAAGCAAACTTTATTTTGGAAACTCACGTCATTTCAGCGCTCCGAGGGCCAACAAGGAGAGCTGTGCAGCACGCTCCTTGTGACAGTAGATTTTCTGTTGCAGAGTTCCCCTACCTGAAGCTCCCTTTGAAGGTGGCTTTTTGGTTGTTTTTCTGTTCTGTTTTGTCATTGTTTAGTGGTTGGGATGAGAACGTTATTTGATACTGAAGAGTGATGCAGATTTCACTGTTGAATTGCTTTACATGGAGCTGAAGGGCTTGGGCTATGTTGTGCAAAAGTGCCTGCACCACTGAAATACTGGGAAGAATCCCTTCAAATTATTTGTAAAACTGGAAGGCAGTGTCCTTCATTCAGCAAAGAGAAAATGAAGTGACTGCTGAAGAAGGAGACACAGCTTCATGGTTTACACAGCACTTTTTGGTGTGCATTTTAGCTCTGTCTGCTTCCTGATGTATGCTGATGAAAGTTGGCTGCCTCTTCCTTTCATCTCCATTTTGTAGAACAAGCGTTGGTTTTCCATGCACCACAAACTGCAGTGCTCCCCAGTCTCTTGCTGTCTGTCTTCAACAAGGAGACTCTGTGGTGGAAATTCTCTTTCGCTCCAGTGCTTTCCACCAAAGCTGCCTGTTGCTTTAGTGAAACATGCACGACTGATTCTCACCTCAAGAGCAAGCTGTGTAGTGACCTCAGTCTGGGTTTTATGGGGTGGGTGAACACAGAGGCCTATCTTGTTTCCCTAGCTGTGTGAGGAGGTGGGCAGTCAGGGGACACAGGTGCTCATGGGAGGGCTCCTTGCCTCCCTGTGGAGGAGAACGAGAGGTGGGAAGCCTGACAGGGTCTGTGGCTGTGCACGTCCTGAGGGCAGTGAGCCTCCCACCAAGCAGGGCAGGAGCAGGAATGCTAAAACAGACTTAATTTTCCTTGTAACAAACCCTGAATGAGCTCGAGCATCTGATCTCCTCATTCCTGAGGAAGAGGCGAGCATTTTCATTAATGTCACGAGGAGCAAGGCTTGGGCTCATCGTATGTCAAAGCACTTTGTCTCTTTATTGATGCACTCCAAATTACAGCCACTTGAATAGAGAGGCTGTGCCAGTAAGGCCCCTTCCCATCAGCAGGTACAACTAATCTTATTTAAAACAAAGACAGTCCTGTGTTTTCAACTGGTTAAACAGCAGTGGGTGTTTGGAGCCAAATTCTGATTCCACAAGTGCCTTGACTTGGGTGCAGTGACTCAGGGTACTCAGGACCACGATCTGAGCCCATCAGTCGAGCGTAAAATGAGGTTAAAGAGAGGAGAGCTGTATTTTGGTTTTGAGATCCGAGGCTTTTTATCAATTTTTCCAGATGTTCTTCACACCATTTCTGGGAAGGAAAGGCGAGATTTCCCCACCAGCATACACGACAAAGTGACTGGCATATTTACGATTTTTTCCTTGCAGCTTTACTAGTAAAAAGATATTAGACTCCTTTTACTAGCAAAATGCACATAAAATGATATCAGTGCTTTTTCTGTTAAATTCTTTGATTCCATATGGTAAACGTTCACGTATGGTAGGTGGAAAATGCTTAATTTTATTTTATGCTCGTCCCTTCGTCTCTCTCTCCTGTCCCATGTCAGTAAAGAATCGCCACATCATTTCCTCATGTTGATACATACTGTTAATTTCCGGCATTTCTAACCCCTACGTGTGAGGCACTTCCAGATTACCAGGGCTGGCTCTGTTTTGAACCGGGCAGTGTGGATGCCGTGAGGCAGAGGAGGGAAGGAGCAGGAGAAGGAGAGATGTCAGAAGCTGGTGGAGGGATGAAGGGGAGCTGCCGTGTTCCTGCTGGCACAGGCAACCCGCGTGCCCAGCTGCCCGCACGCACCAGTTGGAGCTGATGTGACCCTTCTGTGGTGCAGTTAATTATTTCACATTCTGATTGTGCCTATCACGGAACTTTGAGGGAGATGCAGTGCCACAAGTAAAGTTAAAACCTGGTGACCTGGAGAAGGATTTAGATCTGTGATCACATCTGCTAGCAAAGTCAGAGTTGATGGAGGTACAGTATCAGTACAAAGGCCAAAACGAAGCTGTAAATTGAAAGGGAAGATTAGAAAACAGGGAACATAACAAGACGAGGGTTAAAACTGATTAAGGGGCCAATCTCTCTGATGCCTAATCCGTAGTTACTGGGTTGGGCACCGGGGATCTCCACAGGGGATGGAAGAAGAAATCTTCCCTCCAGGCTGCACAGCAGGAGAGCTGCTCCGTAACAGCTATTCCAGTGTAATGGCTTCAGCAGTCTCACCCAGCTCCTCCTGCCTGTCCCAGCTACCAGGAGGAGTAAGACAGTGTGCCTTCCCAACAAGAACACAAGAAACTGTACTAGATACGAAGTCCTTAGTGGACAGTTACAAAATACATGAAAGCTTGAAGAAAAGCAATTTGGTTTTTTGCAACTCAACCAAAGGTCCCCTGCTTTGCTCTGAATTGTATCCAGGCACTTTGAAAACTCGTCAGCCTTCCTTGTTGCCCTGAGCTGTTCTTAAAAAAAAAAAGGTAGAAAGTAATGAGAGTTTCGAGTTTTTAGACAGCAGTTAATTTAAGTTTATTCAAAATGTGGATGCATACTTTACTGTAACCTTCTGTTAGGGATTTTTTTTGTTTGCTTGTTTAAAAAACATCACACCTTTCTGTGGACACCAAGCATGGAAAACTTCAGCGCCACCACGTCGACTGCTTCTGACAAACTGAGTTACTAGGAAAAGAATGTTATAGTTGCAACTGTATTGTCACCTTATCTGTAGAGGATATGACGGAGCACCCACTAGAGTAATTGCAAAGTGAGGCACTTAAGAACAAGAAGAAAGCAGCCCTGTTACTGAGGGAGGTAGCTGAAAAGCAGCAAGTCATGCCGAGCCTTTTCTGCTTCCTTGGAGGCTTAAACTGAGTCTATTCCCAAATTTTTGAAAGAGTGAAGGCAAAATTGAGCAGCTTCAACTTTAAGTTACTTGGCTTTGGGACAGTTGACAGTGATGCCCCCATGTTATGATGTGCATAAGCACGTGTGATGTTTGCAGTGCTTACAAATGGAAGGCACTATAGATAGAGAGATCTCATGCATTATACTTGTTGATTTTCAGAGAGCCGTATGATGTTTATAGTGTGTACTGTTAGTGGTGCTTTTAAATGTGTTTGGTCATACCCATTTCTGTACCAAGTAGTTCTCTTAGAAAAATTTAGGAATAACAGCCTCAAAAACTAAGGCCAGAAACCACTGTCCAAGTGATTTCTCAAGTCAAAGAAGGGCTTATGTGCATTAAGACATCAGTAATGACAAAACAAAATGTAAGTCATTCTTGCTTGTCACCCAAAGGAGAAGCTTTGTCCTGCTTTTAACCATACAGATTTCAGACCATCTTGAAGGAATTTTGGGGACTCGTAGTGAAGAATTTGGTCTCAGAACTCAGCATACTGCCCTGGTGTCACCCACAGTGCCAGCTGAAACCCATAATGTGCCTTGGCCTCTGTCTGCTGCTGCGGGGTGGTTCTGCATGGGCACAAGGGGATGTGGCA
>PPHD01009502.1:0-20608 GCA_002909625.1 Bambusicola thoracicus
GCGGGGCGGCGGCGGCGCTGATGTCAGCGCGGAGGGGCGGCCCCGGGCCGCTGCGCCGGGAGCTGCGCCGCCCCGACGGAGCGCGGCCGTCACGGCGCCCCGGGGCCGAGCGCCGAACGCGTCGAGATCCGGAAAGTTGGGAGTTAAGGAGTCGGTTCACCTTTAGAAGCGGCCGCTGCAGCTCCGCGTCCCGACGGCGCTGGCCGGGGCTCGCGGCGGCGCGGTTCAGGCGTTAAACAGCTGTGCTGAGCGGCCGCGCTGCTGGCGCTGTCGGTACGCGGGCGCTCCGAGGCGAGGCCAGCGGCATCCCGCTACGGGCTGTGACAGCAGGGGCAGAGCGGCCGCGCAGCCTACAGCAAGCCGTGGAGCAGCGAACCAACCCAACTGATTTAATTAACAAATTAAAACTTTTTTTTTTTTCTTTTTGCCAAGGCAAACGTTTGCAAGTTTCAAATTTGGGGGAGAAAGCAAAGCTAATAAAGGGCCTGACGTGCCTGGGACTCCGCATCCCCACGGAGCTGCGGCCAGCGGAGCCCCGGGCTGCCACTATTGTGTGCGCTGGGTGGTGGTGGGTGGCGGCAGGCGGCCGCGATGGAACCGGGCAGCTCCGGCCGCTGGAGCAGCAGCAGCAGTGCTGGGCAGAACCAGCCCGGAGCTGCCCCGTGCCAGTCCGGGAGCTGCGTGGGAACGGCATGCCGGGGAGCTGCTGCCTGTCGTGTCACGCTGTCACCCTCCCACGGTTAATGTGTCAGCATGGCACACACCTGAGCTGTGAGCCCTGACAGCCATCTGCTCACAGCCTTCCCCAGGTGCACGGTGCTTTGCCACGGCCCCTTCTGCATAACCCATACCATCCAACCTCCTGGTGGCAGCCGCTGAAGGAGTCCTGCGGTACCCAGTACTGGAGCGGGACAGGAGCCGTGTGTCACATCTCCCATGTGAGCGCCAGATGAGAGTTGACACAGCATGGGGCAGCTCCAGGGATCAGGAACTGGGGGAGACCTGTTGCAAAGTGCTCTGTGCAGCAGGACTAACAGCAGCCTGGGAGATGTGACACTTGGGTTCTGTCTCTCTGCTCAACCCCCGTTCTCCACTGAGAACTATCCTATTATATTTCAGTTTAATGGAACACATCATTTTTTCCTTCAAATTGCAGGGGCATCAGATAGAGATGTTGTGCATATGTTAGAACAATATTAAATAGTTTTGATAGCAAGATAGATAGCAAGATAGAATAGCAAGTGGAACCTGGTGCTGTGAAGGAACTTGTCAGATGTTGGTGGGGTGTGATGCTTTCAGGGCAGCGCTGCCTGTTCCTCTGCAGCGGACGCAACACAGCTGGTAGATGAGGCATTTCTCCTGGCTGGGCTGCCCAGGAGAGCACTGTCATGCTGAAATGGAGGGGACTGGAGGCCAAGCTGCCTGATGTCTGCCCCGACATCCTTCTGTCCTGAAATATGAAAATATGAAATAGGAAAATTTCTCGAGGAGTGTGGTTATACTCACACGACTCACACACCTTTTTCACTTGCTTTAAGGGAGAAGAGTTCTTGGTGACAGAATGTTAATTTTGAGTAACATTGAAGCCAAGCTGCTGGGCTCTGCTGCGAATGTTCCTGAGCCACGCTGTGCAACTGCACCTCATTCAGGCTCCCTCAGATTACAAAAGAAAACGTGCAGTTGACAGTAACATTTTAATCTCATTAATGATAACCCAGCAGAATGTAAAATGGCACTCAGGCTGTGGTGGAAAACATACAGGAGCAGCGTGCAGCTGAGGAGCCCCTGAATACGGGCCGAGCATTGCCACACAGCACTTCAGCCTCCTGTGCTGTCAGATGTAAGGTTGGGCTGGGCACTGCACAGCTTGCCTTGTGCTCTGCTGACCTCAGCTGCTCTTCCCCAGTGGGTCCTCCTGGGGACAGGCGAGGAGGTGCAGCAGCAGAGTCTTGTACCACCATCAGGGCTGGGAGGGTGCCGGTGCCTCAGGCTGTCTGCCTGCAGCCTGCTGGGGAGGAGCACGGACACTGACTGCTGTGAGCCACAGTGGAGGAAAGTGTGTTGTGGGCAGGTCAGCTGTGGCCCATGCCTCCTTGTAGGCCCCCTGTCTTTCAAGTGCAGTGATTCTCACATTGCTCTCACCCTGCCTTCCCATCCCACCTGCCCTCACAGCAGTGTTAAAGGCTTGGCTGGTCTTACCTTGTTTGTGGCTGAGGGTTTCCTTTCGTGTTGTTCAGTCACAGCCTTCACAGCACGCACTACCTCTTCTTTTGGTTTTGCACTGAGTACTGCTGAGACCTTAAAACAACCATCGGTTTGGGCTCCATCTTCAAAAACAAGTAAAACAATCTTACAGCTGGTGACAGCACTGGAAGGTGTTGTGAGATGTTCAAGGGAAGGTGGACTGTCTGTAGAGAAAAGCAGAGACCACCAAGGAATGTGCAGACACCCAGAAGGATGGTCTGGAGAGGACAGGGATCAAGCACTCCTGTTGGTCAAGAGTCAGGCTGTTAATGGGTTTAAGCTGCAGAAGAAAGAATTCAGTCTAAAAATTAAGAAAATTATATAACTGGGAGAAAAGTTAGACAGTGGAACTAGTTGCCAAGACAGAGGTTGTGAAACGAGATTTTTCAAGGCTAGGCTAGACACCCATCCATCAGGGATGGCTTTGGAATAACTGAGTAAATCCAGTGAACAATGCAAACGGCTTGACTGGATGACCCAGTAACAGTCCCTTCCAATCCAAATATGTTCGAGAGGCTTCTGAAATGTCCCAGCAGTTGGCAGCTTTTCCACTTCCAGCATAGTTTTGGTGTGTTGCTGCCAGATGTGCCATCGGTACCTTATGCCAAAGGCAGCGACGTGTACGACTGTAGCTGAACGTAGCACCTTTAACAGCTTTTGTTTTTCCTTCAGGGTTCGCCTTGCCCTTAACCCATGTGAAGACCTGCTGGAAACACCATCTAGAAAAGAGTTTTCAGTCTTCTAAGATTCTGTTGTGTCAAAGAAGAGCCCGTCCAAATGAGCAAGACATCCCCGCAGAACACCGCTACAGATGCGAACGGAGTAAGCGTGATTCACACCCAGGCGCACAGCAGCGGTTTGCAGCAGGTTCCCCAGCTGGTTCCCGTTAGTTCTGGTGGTGGAGGCAAAGCTGTGCCTCCCAGCAAGCAGGGAAAGAAGAATTCATTTGTGGATAGAAACAGCGATGAGTATCGCCAGCGCAGAGAGCGAAACAACATGGCGGTGAAAAAGAGCCGGTTAAAAAGCAAGCAGAAAGCACAAGACACGCTGCAAAGGGTCACCCAGCTCAAAGAAGAAAATGAACGTTTAGAGGCGAAAATTAAGCTCCTGACCAAGGAGCTGAGCGTACTGAAAGACCTATTCCTTGAGCACGCACACAGTCTCGCAGACAATGTGCAACCTGTTGGCACTGAGAGCACCACAACAAATCCAGAGAACAGCGGGCAGTAGTCGCTGCCGCAGCCCGGCGGGATGGACTCTGCAGGTGCAGCCTGTCTGCACCACCCACGCAGTAACTGAGCAAATGAGGGGTTCTTTTAACCATCGTTGTGTGCGGATCTTTTTAGGTTTAACACTGAAGATTTGATACAATTAAACCAGAAACTGCTTAGGGTATTTCTTTAAAGGCGTTAAATATTTTTCTCCTCCAGAAGATTTGTCTAATAAGTGCAGATCTGAATCCTTAGTCAGCAAGGAGCTTACTGTTATGGAAGCAGCATTTCACAGACATATGCTCACCTTCTTACATTTAGCGTAACGGGATAAATTCACCAGGATGCTTCACTGTAGTATCAGAAAGTCGTAATTGGGTGAATTCCTTTAAATACCTTTTAGTGCATTTAAGCCCTTTCTTTTCTCCATTACATATTACAAACTGCAAAGGCCGTAGAGAGTTTGTTGTCCTGTTTGGTGAACCGCTTTTCCACCTACAGAGCAATTCCTGCACAGCACCACTTAGGTTTTTCCTATCTGGTTGCAGTTAACGAGCAGGGCACAGTAATAGCAAGCTGAGGTCCTTAAAGATGCTTTGTAGAAAAACAGCAGCATTCTATAGTGATCTTTACAGGCAGTTGGCTTCCACAGGGCACGTGGTGGTCTGAAGCACCCGGTATCAGAGGTAAAGCAGCACAAGGCCTTTTATGCCTGTGTTCACGTTAACCTGGCTTGCACAGTGACCGTGGGGCGGTAGGAGAACAAGATGTTGGTTTCCAGAAAAGGCAAAAATGCTACCAACAACCTATGCTCTGCAGAACTGCACTCCAGTGAGAACAAAATACGCAGCTTGGCTGAGCAACAGAAGGGGTAGGGCAGCATCTGAACAGCAAGAATGTGTGGATCTCAGCTCACTTCTGTTCATTTCCATTCTCACAGCCGTTCAGATTGGCAGCCAGGCTTGTACAGAAGTGCACAGTGATTTTAAAACTAATGGCCCTCGTTTGAACACCTGAATCAGCAGAATTTCTATATAGCCATCACAGAGTTGTGTGAGGGAGTATCTGCAGGCTTATTTCCATAGAAGCTTTTCTATAGCAGTTTTTAAAATGCTAGTGATAAGTCTTTGCCATGATCCATAATGCAGTGGTATGTACTATATACTGAGGATTTTAACAGCAAAAGGAAAGCAGAAACTTTGGCATAACCTTAATTTATTTTCACTTTTAAGTATTTCATCGATGGTATGGTTGTGTTACATTTAACCTGTGTGTCTGGCTAGTGGATTATTACACTGTCTTAATTTCCCTCCTACACTACCTTTTCCCCATATTTTGTAGGATGCTTGTTTGCCTTGTACCTGTACTTAGGAAAAAAACCTTGGATATTATCTCTATGAAGATGCTGTTAGAAAATAAAGCCTTTAAAAGTTCTTTCTGAATTCCAATTTTTAATACAAAGGCAACTAGATGCAGTTTTTTATGGATTGTTTTGGACTATGGTAGTCTTTTTACAAAGATACGGTTTTTTGGTTCTAGCTGCAGCTTAAATAGATGAGACTGAAATATCAGAAACTAATAAAAACATTTTACCTCCAGTGCTGGCCTTATTTTTCCTGTCCCTTTTCTCTTTCCCTCACATGCAGAGGTGACCACCTCAAGCCGCTGTCTGAGAAATCAGTACAGCAGTTTCTATTCACAGAATCACAGAATGGCTTGGGTTGGAAGGGACCTCAGGGATCATCAAGAGGGCCACCAACCTCTGTATCTAATACTAGACCAGGCTGCCCAGGGCCCTGTTCAGCTTGGCCTTGAACACTTCCAGGGATGGGGCATCCACAGCCTCTCTGGGCAGCTGTTCCAGCACCTCACCACTCTCTTGGTAAAGAACTTCCCCCGACATCCAACTTAATCTTCCCTCCTTCAACTCATTCTTGTCCTTCAACAAATTCTTGTCCTCCACTTAAGTTTCTATTCAGTGGAAAGAGAATCAGAAACTAATTACAGTTTGGGCTAAATTCCTTATTTCACACACACACACACACACACACAAAAGAAATGTAAGACTGAATGTATACTTTCCTGAATGTATACTGCAATTAAAAGGTTATGATGGGGGGGCTGGGGGGGACAACCCTTGTACAAGGGTTGCTGTATAAGGAGATGTATATGAAGATGACCTGACTGCATTGCATTTCTTAGATGGGTGCCAGCTCTGGCAGGAGCCCCATCCCTTCCCTCTGTTTGCTCTGGGTTGGAACTACATGGCGTCGCTGCCCTGCCGATGGTTTGACAGCACAGTGTGTGTTGCTCTCCTGATTACCCGAAGAGGGGCCCCAAATCTCTCTATGATATTTTTCCAACCTAGCTGTACATAGGCTGCCTCCAGGAGAATGATTTCTTTAGTCTCTTGAGTGCAAGCAGAACTGTGTGACAGAGACCCAGGAACTCCTGGTGCTCCAGCAGGTCACTTCTCTGCCTGACAGCACCAATGCCACTTCCTTCTCGCATGAAACAAAACCACTAAGTTGCAAGTTACTTGTTTGTGCAATGACTTCTCCAGCTTAGCAGCTGCTTTGTTTGCATGCAGACCGTGTGCAGCTCTGACAAGTTGTTATTTGAAATCTATCCTCAGTGTGAGTTAGGCTCACGCCTTCCTTGCAACCACTTATTCTAAGCCTCCTGCCAGAAGAGCAGCTTGGCCCCAAGGAGCAGAGGCATGGGGGGCTTTGCCTGCATTCTGCACAGGAGAACTCTTGCAGTGAACTTGGAAAGTCCCTCTTCTTCCTAAGGAAAGGCTAAAATGAACACCCCTCCTCAAAAAAAATTCAGTGGGTCTATAAGAGCCGAAGTTTTCCTTTTGGCCCATGTTTTTCCATGGCAGCTATAGTCTGTGACAGAACACAGAGCCCGTCACAAGAAAAAACATTACAGCGCCATACATTTCACCACAAAACCTTATTCCCATTTTCCTACAACGACGAAAGAACTTTTCCGCTCCGACTTCCCCGAGCAGCAGCAGGCGCTGCCCCACTCACCACGCATGTAGCTGCAGCAGTGTCGTTGCACAGAGATACACCCCGTGTGCATCCAGCCTGGGGCGCTGAAGGTTTGAATCCATCAGTTCAGAACGTGGACCTTTTTAAACACGCAAGCTTGCTCAACAGCGGGCGCTCCTGGTATTTTGGTGCAGCTCTATTTGAGGCTGTTTGCACCGGGGGGAAAGAACGGCATTCGGGAAAATATAGCTAACAGCCTAAGGAATACTAATGTAGTCATAAGGAAAGTTTGTCACAACCTGTATTCCCTCCTCAGCACATACATTTAAAGCATATTAAACGCCATTCTGCTGTTTTAAAACACTCACTCTCCTACCTCCAGTGCTAATTAAAAAAAAAAAAAAACATATATATATCTAACTCGCTTTTTGCATAAGTGGGTAGAAATGACCCCAACTGCAGGACAGAGCTGTGGAAGGAAGGGTACAATCCCAGCAGCCGAGTTCAGGCCCTGGCTGTGGAAGGCAGCTCTCCCAGCCCCACGGACCCCCCCGGCAGCACAGCCGGGCAGCGCTCCCCCCGCACACTGCGTGCCGGGGCACAGCCTGCCTGCACAGCGCCCAGCGCCAGACCTGTTCTGCAGGAGCACCGCTGCCGTGCGCCAGCATTAATCATGAGCAGGGAAAGGCCCATTAACTGCGCTGGGTTACGGCTTAGTTGAAGCAATTCCAAAACTTTTTCTTTTTTTAAATCTGTGAAGTGTTACTGTAACACAGCAACTGCTATTGAACCAAAGCAACTTGCAGGTTTCAGTGCCCAGAGCAGTGAGCGGTCTGGATGTGTTCAGGGCGTGCTGCAGCTGCACTTGGGCTCAGAGGGCAGTGGGCTGAGGCTGCAGGCACAGCCCAGTGCTGGAAAGCCTCGCAGTGTTCGGGGAGGGATGAGCCTGGAGCGTGCCTGCAGGTTGTGGTGTTTGGCACCTGCACAGCTGCCAACGCACAGCCCGGCACCTCTGCACACACTGTGCATTCAGGAGTAAGAGCCTTTGCACCACAAAGCTCAGCAGGAGCACTGCTGCACACCACAGCTGCTGATCTCGTATCTGTCCCTTCTCATCCGTTCCCATCTCAAGACCTCCCCCACTCACCTGTTACAGACCGTGGCCAGCAACCTTTAAAAAAATGCACGTAGGTTCATTATTCAGCACAGTGACATTGAACAGAAGGAGTGAAGCTCCGGGATTATTTCACAGTGCAATTGCTTGGTCTTCACCATGTGAAGTTCCCTATTTGGCAGTGGGTCACCGAGCGGCTAGAAAGGAAGAGCAGGTTGGTGTCGCACGGCTCAGTGCAGTCAGCAGAAAGAAAATCACCATTTCTGAAAGAACTTCAGACCTCCAGCCGGTCGGAACCAAGGGGCATAAGGCCACAACACTGTGCTTTTGATGTGTTCATCAGCAACAGACGTAAACATGACGTGTTCAGTAAGCAATGCTATTCGTACGTAGTCAGAGCAACCAGGACTATTTTATGATGCAAGAAGAGCATTTGTTTTCCTGCAGGCTTCACCTCTGGTAAAAGAAAGGATTCTCTGGGTAATTTAAGTCTTGCATTAAGGTCATTTTGTGATCATTATTAATACGTTTGTGGTCTATCCATATAAAATTTACATGATTGAATTCTGAAGCTGCTAACAACGGGCGGTTTGAAGCAACTCCATCGCTTGGCAGAGCGCGGCTCTGACTGACCGGAGCCCTGGAATGAAGACGCTTCCTTCTTGTGGGTTTTAAGGCTTCTGAACGCCACAGCAATCTATAGTTTTAAGGAACAAATAGATGAATAAATGTAATAGGCACCAGGCTGTGTGCAAGATCAATGTACCCTGTATCCAGAGCAGAAGGCAGGCTAATGAAGGGTCAGTGTTTCCAGAGCACAAATTGGCAGCAAGGTCAGGTAAAGAAGCAGAAATGGCAGCAGGAGAACCTAATGAACACAAGTTGTGAACAAAAATGATGCCAAGGATGAACTTTAATACAAATTTCATTCTGCTTACTCCATTGTCACTGATATAAGATCCATTAGAAAAATATAAGTGTCATTATGTCCACTGAGAAGAGCTGATTTTTTTCTCTTTTTTGCAATACTTGTGATAAAGCTTTTAATAAATGACATGGATTGTTACAACTGCTGGCAGCATTCAGATCATAAAGAGTCTCTATCATCAAAATTCAGATTTAACTGGAAAAAGCATTGCTGCAGCAAGGTTATTCAGGTGGCACTTGTCATGACAACTGCTGCCTGCAAAGCAGCAACATTGGAGGTACCTGGATATCCAGTGCTGAAGCCTTCTACTTTCATTTTTAATTAACAAATCATTCCAGCTAATAGCCTGCCCTCTTCTCGCTACGAAGAATTGGGTGCATGTTATTTCATATGCTGCAGCGTTAAATCAGAACGATGACTGATCAGTGTGGGACATTCAGAACCATTACTCCTTTTGGTTGGACAAGGAGCCAAATGACTTGGCGCTGCCTCGGCCTTCTGCCATGAAAGCCTCTATTTCTTCCACAGTACGTGGGACGCACGTCAGCAACTCCATTCCGCTGGCTGTCACCGCAATGTCATCTTCAATCCGGACCTGTCACAGAGAACACGCAGTTACCAATGAGGTATTCCAGCTGGAGACGAGAAGCACTTTGGGCAGTGATGGCTGTGGGAGCACCAGGTGCGTTTCCAGCTGAGTTGCTGATATAAGAGCAGAACACAGAGTAAGCACTAGAACTGCAGGAGGCGGTGGCTTGCAAGTGAGTTTGGTGGTGCTCCTGCAGGTGCCCAGGACCAGGTGAGTGAGGCTGCATGGGGCCAACGCATCCCCACCCTGATACCAGGAGCAGGAAAAGGTATCTTGCCCCGGGATTTGCCTCTACCATTGCCAGTGCCCAGCTCGCTGGGACAGCAGTGCCTGCTGACAGCTGAGGTGCCTGCTCCTGGAGCAGTCCTGGGGCTGAGCTGCAGTTCGCTGCCGTATGCTGACAAATCACATCTTCTCTAGATACAATACACTTTCAAAGGAGGAACTGCAACACGGAGTAGCTTGTAGCTGATATTCAAACATTGAATTTTGAGCCGATAAGAAATTCCCGCACAGGTCAGAATTCCTTTTAAAGGCCAATCACTGCGTTTTAAATCACGCAAGGAAAAAGCAGATCCTCTCAGTTTTCCAGCTCTTGTTCTGTTGAAATGAAAAGTATGTTCCAGTTCTGTTTGACTCTAATCTCTCCTTACCAGTAAATGTGCCTACATAGTCATTTCCCATTATCTTATCAGAAAAATGTTGCTAAGTTGCTAAGCTGCAATAAAAGCAATTTTAGTAAGGTGTAAATCCAAGAGAACACACACTTCGGGGACTCCCACCTTACAGTTGTTTTAATTGTTTCTGACCTCTTGACATTTCCAACTAAAAATAAAGCTGGTTAACATTTGTACTTCTGATTGCAAAATAATCCATTTGTTCAAACAGAATGAGTCATCCACTCCTTATTAAACTGTTTAATGATGCCGTTGCCAAATTATTTCTTTTAGCTGGTATCAAGTTAAGTGTATTATAAAGCAGAATTAAATAAATCAACTCCAAGTTCACACACTGGGTTCGGACAGCTGTACATCTGGAAGCTGCACGCGCTGTGTCTGAAGGGTGCACGCTGGGTGGTACAGGGGATGTGAACCACACAGCAAACACATCCGGGCACCTCAACAGCTTTTACATGGGTGGTTTTGCCTCTTAGAGATGGAAGTCCCCACTGAATTTGCTACAGAGACATTTCAGCCACAATTTGCTTTGCAACTGAGATTAGCAAAAAACCCAATGTTGCTCTTTTTTTGCAGTTGAGCATCTTATTCTTTCAACCAGACCTGGGCACTCCTCGGGAGCAGTGACTGCCCTGAGAGCAGGGCAGACAGGAGCCAGAGAGCACAGGGAATAGCCTGCGGGACAACATGACCATTAATGGTGCTCTGTGTGTGCCACAAGAAAATCGGGATGGGAATGAGCTGGAAAATGGAATGAGGGTGAGGAAAGGAGCTGGGGAAGGCAAGATACAGTCAGGACAGATAGGATTGACAGATAACGGCTGCAGAGATAGAGTTCAGAACAGTCAGAACCTGGAAATGGGCAATTCTATAAGAGGAAATTGAAGCAAAGTGGGATGAGGCTGGCTCAGGAGTACAGGGAGAGGGATTCTGTCAGAGGTGCAAAGTGAAAGATCCTGAATGAGCAAAGAATGGTGAGTGCTGGGGCCAGATGCATCCAAAGCCAGTGAGCGAGCAAACAGGAGGACCCTGGGCCTGGAGTGCCACACCGCACCAGACAGAGCGGGGGAAGCTGTCAGGAGCCCACTGAGCGCTGCTGCAGAGGGCAGGGGCCAGCAGAGCTGCTCCTACACGATCAGCAGAGCTCCAGGACCCAACTGCCCTCTGCCTGCAGGAATCCAACCTAAGGTGTGCTTACCCTAACAGAGAAGAAAGACTGCCCAGCCTCAGTGAGCACTATCCCTTTGGTTAAAGACAACACAAGTGCAGAGGAACATAGGCTCCCAAGAGGGGAAAAAAAACTCTGCATCTCTTCTTTTTGTTCACGCTCTGTACATCACACAGAGCTTAAACTCAGCCACAGCAAGCAGTAGCATCTGCAGCAGAGGACCTGCAAAACCTTCCCTCCAGGAGAGCCTGGCTTGCTCTTGTCCTTGGTCCAAATGGACAAAAGATGCTGGCTCTGGCTGGCAGAGTTTGCCGACTTGGGACTGCCTTTCCCAGCAGGGGACAGTTATGAAACTTGCTCTCAGAGCTGTCCCTGTTTTCAGGCTCTTTGTTCCACAGTGCTGCTCGGTTCACAGGGCTACAACATGGCCTGGAACCAGGCATGGCTTAAAGGAGCAGCGAGCAGAGGTGTGAGGCCACGCTGCACTGCAGCTCCCAGGGGCTCCCCGCAAGCTTTTCCCCCACACGTGGCTTTTGCAGTGTGAGATGGCAATTTCACAAAGCTATCCTGCACAGGCCAAGTGCCCAGGAACATCAGGACCCTCAAATACCTTTATCTTATCACGGGTAGCGGCATGACCTATTTAGATAGATCTGATTGCACAACTGCCTAACACCAGCAGCAGGCCATCATGTGGCTTGACTCAATGGACCCAATCTGGTCCCAAAGCAGGGCTGTACAGGCATGGCCAAGGACAGCACACGAGTTAACACCGCGCTGCTGTCAGCTACATATACAGCCTCGCACTTTGTCCTGACTAACTGATACAGTCATGCTCCCCAGAGCCTCTTGTGTTATCTTCCAAGCGAAGGGGGTTGTAGCACTCATTCATTTCTTTTGGATGATGATATGTAAAAAAGGATTTTGAGAGTCAAGAAAAAATTTTGGCCAATTAAGCAGCCCGGATTTGGTTGATGACAGATCCCAGATGTGATTCAAAAAGACCACTGGTGACACGTCTCCAATTTTTAATCTATTGAGCATTTGTTTGATTATGGCTGTGGAAAGCAGCAACAGAATCACTACAAAATCCTGGAGCAGGAGACCTGTGGGAAGGCAGGACGGGATGTGTGCCCCACAAGGTAGATCAGAGCGTGAGCTGCAGGACTGAGCCAACTGGAGCATCCATGCATCAGTTTTTATAGCTGCTTTAGTACTGAGGCAGATGCATGTGGACAAGGGGACTGACTTCGACTCAGCCATCAACTCACCAATAATTTTTAATAGGCAAACTTAGCACAAGCAGAATTTGACTTCCATGCTTCACGGGACTGATTAGGAAATAGATCCACCCTTACATTAAAATCAGAGAGAGATGGGTATGTTGCAGGACTGGGGAAGCATCTGCCACTTTCTTCTTCCCACATTATAAAAAGCCTTCCTACAGGGGTCAATGGGCACTGTGCTGTGCAGGGACTCCTTCTTACCCCATGCTGCCAGTCTCCTTCCTCTTACTCACAAGCAAATTCTCATGTCAGGCACACTTTACTTTAAAGGTCTGTGTGTAAATATTTTATAAGAGAGGATCAAGATTTGTAGGGTGAGGCCATGCATTTCACTAGATTAACTGATGTTGCTGGAAAAAGAAGCTTCAGGCACACACTCCCTTCATCAAGCCTCAGAAAGAGCCAATAAACTATAAGCTAAATACAGGGTAGTAACAATTGCTCTTAGTTTAACCTAATTATGTTCATTAGGCAACTTAAGCGAAAAGGGTGAAAGAAGATTTGTAAGCAGCCAGTCACTGTTTTGGGGCTGCCTACAACCATTACTTCTCAGAACTTTAAAGAAAGTGACATATTCCATTAGGACAACTGCTTTCCTGTGAAAACCTTTCCAAGATATGTTGAGTAGTGTAACTACTGCTGCGTGATGTGAGACATTAAAAAGCAGATAAGCATGCTTAGCTGTCAGTGAGCGTTTTCTCTAAGTCCCATAAAGTTTTCACAGATTAGGTGTAGTGCTGGTTCTACAAATCCTAGGGAAAAACTAAAGCCTGAAAAGAGGCTGAATATTTAGGGCCAAACACTGAACGTTTTTACTGGGTCTTTGAGAAACCATCATATGAACTGCATGAATCAGTAATCAGCATATGAAGAATGGGCATTTCAAACCCCAAAGAGCTGGTGCCTCCCCTTCCCTCAGGACCCACGTGCTTTCCCTGAGCCATACACACAGCCACATGCACACACCTTGACTTGCAAGGCTCTGTGTTCTCAGCAGAGCAATGCTCACAGAGCCCCAGTGCAGCACAGAACCCTGGGACAGCCCCACAGCATTCATGACCTCGGTGAACTGGACTTAGTTTTACAGACTGAGAACTGATGGATGTGTGACTGAGCAATTTCACAGGATCACAGGACTGTAGGGTTTGAAACCCCCCCTGCTAAAGCAGACTCCCTACAGTGGGTTCCCAAAACAGAACAGTTCTAGTCAGAGATGAGGGCAGGCTGCAAGATGCCCTAGTAGCAGTTGCAGTTGTGCAGTGTAGGTGTCTGTGTTGCACCCAGGCATGGGGCTGGGCACAACCTGTGCTGACTGCATGCAGCTGTGCCGGTGTCACCCCGTTGGTACCAGCACGAATCCAGGTTCAGAAGAAAAACCTCACACTTCATCCATTCTTTCTTGCTCTTGAAGGTTTCATGACCTCCTTACAGCCCAAATTACAATAAATGGCTGCAGTCTTCTACTTTTGGCACAGCACGACGGCTTCTCTTCTCTGTGCAGAGACTTGTCACATTTGAGAAAATTATCCCAAACCAAAAAGACATGAATTCAAGGTGAATTCATTAAACTCCACAAATCCCTGTGTGGATAGTCTTACTCAGAATTACAGTGGTGTTACTTTGGTTCATGTAAGTTCATTTTTGAAGTGAATTAAATCAAGCCAAATTAAGAATGCTTTAATTAGTGCTGAGCTCTGCAGAGGAAAGCAGACTAGTTATTTCCCTTTTTTAGAATGGAGTTTTCTTTTAAACATAAAGGGAGACTGGACGTGGCTGTAGCGAGTTCTTTGTCTAGAACTGATACCAGTACTAATCCCAGTTCTGCTATGTTAGTAACAGTGGGCCTCACGAGATCTTCTTTAATCACACAGAGAGAAAATTTTCTGACGTGCTTGAGAGAGAAATACTCATTCTGGATAAGCCAGAATGAACCTGCACATGCATAACTAAGCACTCTGAACAGCAAATTACATTTTGACTGCATTACAGTTCAGCTTTTGTTAGGATTTAGAAATATTCAGATACATTTCTGTCTCAGATTTTATTTCCATTCTTCTCCTGGACAAAATCAAGTGACAACATCTGGCTCAGGGATGTGTGTATTATTTCTTTCTCTCTCTAAGTAAAATGTATTGTTCACAGGGGGATCGGAGATTTAGATTTTTGCTCAATCGTTTTTGGGCAGCTCCCCCTTGTAGCAAAGTTTGCTGGCTCACTCTCCTTACAAGTCAACATTACAGGAAGCTAAGCAAAAACAGGGCAGAAAGTTAGGCTTTGTTTGGAATCTCTGGAACAGAAGTCCCCAATTCAGCAACTCATGACAAGGTAGAGACCCTGTGCCGCCATACCTGCCGCATGCAAACACACAGCAGGTGAGCCACGTGCATGCCTCAAGCCAGCAGAGCTGGAGGAGGCATTCACAGCAAACCATGGGAGAACATGGGCTTAACTGAACATTTCCTGAGAAAGCTCAACAGGAGTGAATTGAACTGCTCCCAGATCTCCCTCAGAGTGTTCACAAGAACAGTGAAAATAGCTAAACCTCTTTTCCTTGTGGTGTTAAGCTACATGAGTGTACTACAGTGTTCCTTTAGAATATGCTTCAGCGTGCAGTGCCATATACAATGTGTTCAAAGTTAGAAAAGGCAGAGTTAACTGCCTTTCATTCATCAGAATCTCAGTTGGCTGGCAGGCAAGTCTTGATAAAGAAACAACACAGAGGCAGATAACGTCCCAAACCTCAGCAATGAATTAAGCAGCGGAGAGGGTAAAGTCCCAGGTCTCTTGATAAGATTGCACACACCAGATAGTGAGCATCCAGAGGTGGTTGCCCAGGCCCCAGCTGACTCATGCAGCTGGTAATGGCACACACAGCTTTTCGGTCTGGGCTGGTGGTTCAAAGCCAGCTCAGACCAAGAACACTACAGTAATTGCCCTCTCATGGATGGTGTACAGTGATAAATTAGTTGATGGCAGCAGCAGACAATTCCTAATGAGTGACTTCTCATACCAGAAAATCACTGCCGTTGCCAGCGATTGTTAGCTATGTTGAGACTTAGCAGAAAAGCCAAGAGAAGAAACGGGCATTACAGCTGCCTGCTTTATCTTCTCTGTGCATGAATACGGAAGCTCAGAGAACAATGCAGCACCCTTCAAATGCTTGCTCTGCTAAAATGAAAACCTACTGGAAGCCACTGCTACACATTCTGCTAGGGTGGTGGTTTTGAATAGGAAATGCCCCGGAGAGCATGGAGAAACAAGGCCCTTTTATTTACACAGCAGCTTCTGAGTGGAAACGATCTTCAGATCACAGCTAATCCCCGAGTCAGCCAACCTTTTCTGTGCACACGCTGCTACCTAAGTCCTGCAATGTGATACCCTGAGCAAGAGACCTTGTGAAGACCACTGGCCGTTCCATTGGAAAACAGGAGAGGTTTTAAATTCATTAGTTTCAGGCCATTCTGGCAATAACTCAGAAATAGCAATTACTGCTCTTTTTCTCTAATGCCTCCCTGACTTGAACAGCACAAGGCTCTCCAGCCCTGCGAGGGAGCACCCAACCATTGTTGCAGGAAGCTAACTCTGGAATACGAATCTCAGTCACACTTTATAACATACGCATTTCCCAAGACAACACACCTACCTGGTATGCAACTTCACAGCGCTGACTGAAGGTATTTCAATCAATGGAAAAATACAGGTCTCTTGTTCATTAGATATCACAAGTATAAAACTGCATTTTAAAATATAAACAAAAGACCAGTTTGTCTGTAGGGCAAAATGGCCTGAGGTGCTGCTTCAGGAACAGCTGTCCCATAAAACACATTATAAATTCCAAAAGATTTCTTCTCAAGTACATAGCAAAGACAAACAGAAAACCAACTGCAGAAAACCATCCAGTTAAACATTACTCACCCCACCAAATCCTCGGAAACGCTGCAGGACATCATTGTTGATGAAGCAGGACTGCGCGGGGTCACGGAGGGCTTGGTCCAAGAGGTGGTTGATGAAGTAGATCCCTGGCTCGATGGTCAGCACCATGCCCTGCTCCAGGTTCCGGGCAGTGCGCAAGCTTCGGAGGCCTGGCAGGTCAATGCGTTCCACTCCCTGCAGAAGAAAGACCAGTTCAATGGACAGCAATACTGACTATGGGTAAACTTTAATTAAGACCCTCCTATGCTGACTATTCTGTTGGACATCCAAAATAAAAGTTTTGGGGGACTGAAATTGTGCTACACAATCGTCTCTCATCATTCCCTCATTTCGCTTTCACATACAGTGATTACCAGGTTTCATCTCAACAACCAAACTGCTTTTGCACTGCAGAGGTTCTGGCTTCAGGATGTGCTTGGTACTGTCACGCTCTACCTTTGGAAAAGCACCGCTTTAGAAGACAAAGTAATTACTTGCTTTGCTAATTACAAAGTAATTTCTTTCTATACCTTACCTTGAAAAGTATATTTTAAGCAACATGCAATTCTTCAACTGCACCCTCCATATCATGGCTAAAACAGCTGAATTATACAACAGAGAGCAGTTTCTCCAAGAAAATGCAAATGTTTATTCTCACTGTATGTTATTAAAATTATACATTTATGATCTCGATTCAGGAGCAATGAGTCTACACATGACCTCATAAAAGCAGCCCATTTAAAACTACACTTTTGTCAGATTGAGACTTTCAGGCAACGTAGTTTTTAATAATATCATTCAGCACCAAGTTAAAACAAGTCCCGACTAGCAAAACGTTTTCTTCTTCCCCAAAGCTGGTAAAGTAAAATGATATATGAGGACGTGCTTAGTCAAGGAATTAGACACACTGCGAGGACTAGCTCAGGATATTAATTTTCTTCCCCCAAATGTGCCAGCTATTGCAACATCTGAAAAAAATACATCTCAATCCCATTGGCTTTTTGAAAATCCATTGCAACTGTAGCAAAATTTCATCAACAAATATCAGGGTGACCAGTAAATAGTCCACGGGCCTGCAGCTCACAAACACGTACACGTGCTGACCTCCGCTCCTGGAAACTTTTCCACATTAGCCAGGCAGAAGTCAATGGATTTGCTAGACAAAGGCTGTATTTATCTGGTGTCCAGGTAGCTTTCTCACGTCCATCACCTGGCCATTTCAGCCATGACCTCATCATTGCCATTCTCCTTGTTGGTAGGAGAGCGTCTCCTTCCAGAAGCACCAGCACAGTACCTGGTACCAGTGGGAATGAACATCCCCTTGCTGGGAGGCTAAGAATGCTGCCTGGGCACTGCCCTGTGCTCTTGGCATGGCTGTGCTCCCACGTTTCCTTCACGCCAATGACAGAAGTTCTGTGGGGACACAGGCTAGGCAGGGTCCTGACTATCAGCCAGGCTTTAATCTCTCCGAAACACCTCTTCAAAGTGCGTATAACCCCAAAGCACTGTTTGCTCTTGAGCTCCACTTTCAGAGAAATACCACTTGCAATAGCCACTCAGCACTGTTTGCTCTGTTCTCACCGGTTGCCCCAGCAATAATGAGGTTTCTTTTTGCCCTTTGCGGAGCTTATTCTGTCCCAATGCATGGCATCTCAGAGCAGCCAAGACTTTCAGAGCTAACCAGCTGGGATGTCTGCACATGCCTCCCTTTGAGAGACGCAGAGCATATGCAATCCTCAGTGCCCTTGCAAGCCAGACCTGTGCAATTCAACAAACATATTCTGACAATTTTCACAGGGTATTTCATACATTTCATACGCTTGATCTGCACTTTGCTTATTACATTAAAATAAGAAAGCAAGACTTTGTTGTACTGAGAAAACGAGAATACTCAGATATTAAGCACAGAACTTTGCTTTTGGGTTCTTATCAGAAACCAAAGAGAATCAATATATTTCTGAACTTGAAACAACCACTGTGCAGAAGCGGAGCCATTTTTTTTCTTGCTGCTGTCCCATTGGGTTTGGCACCTCACACATTCATTGTAATGCATAAAGGAAATGAGGGCATCCAATCTTGTGGATTAATCTCTCCATGAGCTGTAAACAATTAGATTAGTGTCTGGACCTTTTGGTGTGGTGCCAACTATCTATCAGCTGCTTTATAACAAATAGCTCGTATTTGGCTTTTAAGTGTGCCTCCCTTCAATTCTGTCTGTAAATGCCTTTTCTTAGGCAGTCAATCCAAGACAGATGCTAGAAAGATGAATGCACAGTGAGAAAAACAATGGCAAACATATCTGAAGGCAGTGCTGGCACGGCGTGTACATTTTTGACCTTTTCTTAAAACAAATGAGGCTTAACACCAGGTGTGGTGGTCAAACCTAGATGCCTTCAGATACCCCCATGATTACTGACCGGAGCAATGTGCGGATGTGTCCACACTGCCCACAGTGTCATCCTGCAGGAAGGCAACAGCACACCTCTTGCCTGTGAGCAGTGCCAGGGCAGCAGTGTGGGCAGCCCCAGAGGATCAGGCTGCCTGGGCAGGCAGCAGCAGGGGAAGCACCCCCAGCCCTGTCCGCCAAAAATACAGTTTCAACTTCTCTAGAATCCACAAGCTCATTCTGATATTCCTTCAATCCGAGCAACTCCATGTGGTGTCAAACTCCTGGTTTCATCTCCAGATCCTTCAATTTCGTGGGCATCGAAGTCATTCTGTGAATGGCAGCAGCTATAATACTCCCATGAAAGCATCTTGAACTGTCTTTGGGGAAAGGGTGACTGCTCAGAAGGCAGGACACAGATGGGTGGGCTCACGGCTCTCTCTGAGCAGAGGCCCACATGGTGTTTGTTTGCTCAGGTATGAAATGGAAGAGGAGCAGAGGGCAGCCCCAGAGTACCTCGTGCTGCAGCTGAAGGAAAACCCACACTGCGAAGGGGCAAGAGAAGGGATGGCAACATCTTTCTTCTGAGAACAGTACTGGATTACAACATGCATTGAGCTAGGACTGCAGCATCCCGTGACATCTAATGTTGGAGGCACTCACAACTATCTCAGTAGATATAACTCCATCATGCCTGCTTTGGCAGTTTTCAAAACCAAGACATCCAAGGATTCGTTGAAGGACTGAGATCCATCTCTCCCCATACTGAAGCTGACAGGTCTAGAACAAGGACAGTGCCACTTTCAATCACATCAAATCTTGTGTAAGCAAAAGAGCTGGGAAGCCTCGCACTGCCATCCGTCAGTATCAATCCTCTGCCATGAATTGATTTTCTTCAGTGTAAGGAGGAAACATCCCTTTATTTTGCAACTAGACAACCGATGCCTCGTTTCCAACAGTAACCATGGAGTTCTTTTGGATTTAGATGAATTGCAGAGTAAAGGACTGAACACTGGTGTAGCTGCAGAGAGGCTACCTGGCTCTGTCACTGTTTTGTCCTGGAAGCCCGGCTATGCATCAGAACTCTGTGACACTCAGTGTTGTACGCTCATGTGCTCATAGCAGAGAAAATAATCTAGCACATAGAAACATCTACGCATCTAAAAAGAGACTTCTAGTGATATTTTGGGAAAGCTACTTTTCAAAGAGCTGTTTATTTTCCTGTATATTCCAACAACAAACTATATCCGAAACCGTTGTCTAAGAGGGATTTTATTTGGAGGTTCTGCTCATATTTTAAAATTGAGACACTCCCACAGTAAGCACAGATGTATGACACTGTCATCTGTGACTGTACTCCTGCCAAGAACATCAGATTCCAATTAATGGTTCATGTAAGGTAACAAAGAACAGCATGTCTAGGCAATAAGGACTGTCAAGGGAACAAGAGAATTATTATGTAAACTGATTTCATTACTGTGTAAGCAAATAAAAGTTCAAATTAAGTTAAGTGCCGAGAAATATAAAATATAGATCTATTTTTGGAATAAGGAGGGAACCAGGAAGTACACAAGTATGACTGTCCCTCAGGAAAGTGGTTATGGAAGACCAGAAGTTGTAACATCCCCAGATGAATAACTGCTGGCTTTTATGCAGCTTGGTGGTTAATGGTGGTACGTGTTGCTTCTTCCATGGGAGAACTGCAATGTGCACCATGCTGAGTCCGGTCCCACACGCCCCAGCTACCAGGCACAGTGGGATGTAGGAAGCTCGAGGCCCTGACTGACCCTGGGTCTGGATAAAACACGTGCACGATGTCTGTGCTGGTCGGTCATCACCCATGGAGCCAACACACCACTGGGGATGTGTAAGTGCAGAGATGCTACCACCCCACCTCCTGAAACCAGGGCTGCAACACTTGGTTGGCACCACCAGAAGCTTTCTCTTGCCAGCTATAGCAGCAAAACACGGCTGTGGCAGAGATCCCCACAGATACTCATAACTGCAAATACTGAACAGCACAAAACTATTTTCTGGTGCTTTTCTCCAGTTAAATCATCACAGAACTTAGAGCTTGACAATTAGACTGTCCTA
>PPHD01009503.1:0-20608 GCA_002909625.1 Bambusicola thoracicus
TAGGTTGGATATGAGGAGGCAGTTTTTCCCCCAGAGGGTGGTGAGGCACTGAACAGGTTGCCCAAGGAGGCTGTGGATGCCCCATCCCTGCAGGCATTCAAGGCCAGGCTGGATGTGGCTCTGGGCAGCCTGGGCTGCTGGTTGGCGACCCTGCACATAGCAGGGGGTTGGAGCTGATGGGCACTGTGGGCCTTTGCAATCCAGGCCATTCTGTAATGATTCTCTTCTGATCTTCTTCCAACTTACACAAAAGAGCTCAGATTCCAGTCTGTCAGAGCTTGGACCCTTGGAATGTTAGAGGCTGAGTCTTAGAAGCTGTTTGGGCTTGAAAGGGTTCATAACATGGAAGTTATGAATGTGGTTTTTTGTTCTAAGAGTGTTCTAAGAGTGTTTTTGTGTTCTAAGAGTGATTGACCAAGGGTTGGTTGGTCTGTAGACTGGTTTTCTTTACAGACTCTATTAACTCGTATTCAGTTGTTTGGTCCCTTTGTTTTCCGTTCCTCTTTTGGCCTCTATAGCTAGGCACCATTTGTGCAGAAACTGTTGTGAACACGTGCACAGAACGAAGCACAGAGCAGACTCCCATAAGGCAGACTGCAGGTGAGGCAGAAGACGTCTGTGAGGGACACTACGGGCAGTGATTCCAGGAGCAGTGCCCCAGCGGCTCTCACCTCAGCTGGGCCCAGGGGACTGCAAACTAAATCCCCTGTAGGCTAACACAGGTGAGAGCCCACAAGTTTTCCTCATTTCCTTCTGCTGAGGCTTTAAGGCTGGAAGGAAGAAGAGCCCAGTTCCTGGATTTCTATCCATTTTCCAGACTGCAGATATTCTCTGGTTTCACTTTCCCCACTTTATCTCGTATTGCCCTCATTGAAGGCTTTCTGGCTGTAGAGCAGAGCCGTATCAGCTGGGCTCTACGAGCAGAGACCAAATTAAAACCCGTGGCTCTGGGTTAGGATACTCACAGCATATTGGGTGAACGGGTCAAAGCCTGAGGCTGGAGACGTCTGGAAGCATGCGACCAGTAGAGACAGGAGGTGGAGAGCTGCAGTAATTGGGGATGGCATGTTGTTGTCAGCTTTGCTGTACAGCCTAGGAGGAAAGTGGAGAAGGATCAGGAGGTTTTCAGCTGGTTCTCACAGTGGGAAGTACTCCCATGCCCTACAAAAGCATTGTGTTGAGGCTATTTCAGCATGCTGCTCACTCCATCCCAGATGGAGCACAAAACAAGGTCTGCAATTATTCCTATTTATTCCCTTGTTGCTGCCACCAGAATATTTATCCCATATCCTCTTTATTTTTCCTTTTTTTTTTTTCATGTCACCTACACCTACTCAAAATGGAGAGAAGAAGAACCTTCTGGAGACAGCACGGTTACGTCACAGGCTCAGCTAGAGATTTCTGCCTGTTTGTTGCCCCTTGTTAATGAGGGAAACCAAAAATGATATCTCCTGGAAAAAAAAGACGTGTAATTTGAGTTTTAATATGCAGCTCCACTAACAGCACTGATGCTAACAAGCGAATAACATGGAACGTAACAGTGCTGACATGCCAGAATACAGCATGGTGCCTGAAATCACAACCCAGAAAAACGTTTTCCAGATCATTAATATCTATGCTAAGCATAACAGGTGGTGCAGGACGCTCACAGACCCCCGTAGCAGGTGCTGACCCACCCTGAGTGATGAGAGAGCAGAGAAAGGGAGCTGAAGGGTATGCTTAGAACTGTGGCTTGGTATGAATATGCACTTTCTGAGTTTTGCTGACAAAGCATTTCTCTCACTCCCGGATTAACAGCCAGCAGGGAGCAATGGAGAGAGGCAGAATCCAAGCAGACTGCAGAAACCACATGAAGAAGGGAAAGCACTAAAGAAAGTCTCTGAAGACTCAACAGCATGTGAGTGGTAACATCAGCTTGTTTAGCAATCAAGTTAGCTTGACTAATATCATCACCTTTTGTAGAAATGAATCATAGAATCATGGAATCCTAGAATGGCCTGGGCTGCAAAGACCCACAGTGCTCATCCAGTTCCAACCCCCTGCTATGTGCAGGGTCGCCAACCAGCAGCCCAGGCTGCCCAGAGCCACATCCAGCCTGGCCTTGAATGCCTGCAGGGATGGGGCATCCACAGCCTCCTTGGGCAACCTGTTCAGTGCGTCACCACCCTCTGGGGGAAATGACATTTTTTTGTACTGAAAACCAGCTGGGACCTGAGGGTGTGAAAGGCGTTGGATCACCCAACATTCAGCACCTCCTGAGATAGTGAGCACTGCCAGTGGCTGCCTACAGCCCCACACCACACAGCTCAGCTGGCTGTCCCATGTAGAAGGGTACTTCACTGTGATATTCTTTCTGCAAAGACCCCATGACAGAAAACTGTAATATTAACCTGATCCTGTGGTCTCACCTGAGAAAGGACAGAGGAGGCAACGAGCCAAGCGATGTGCTTCACGTCACAAGGTTGGGTGTCCGGCAGGCATGGACTGGAATTGCTCGCTGAAGTTGGTTCTTAGAGATTCATGTGCTGGGAGACTTCACCTGCAGACAGACCTGGTTAAAAGACAGGAGACAAATGCAGGAGGAAATGAGCAGAAATGATGTTATTTTTTGTTTGAACCGATCCAGTGCTGCTGCTCTGATGCTCCCACATGGGAAGAACCATCTCACGCATCTCAGTGATTCAGAATTTCTCCTCCTTTCCAAATCCATGCAAACCGTTGCTACAGTAGTAGCAGAGGGGCTGTGGATGCCCCATCCATCCCTGGAGGTGTTCAAGGCCAGGTTGGATGGGGCCCTGGGCAGCCTGGGCTGCTATGAAATCTGGAGGTTGGTGGCCCTGTCTGTGTTGGGGGTTTGGAGCTTCATGATCCTTGAGGTCCCTTCCAACCCAACCATTCTGTGATTCTATGATTCTAAGTTGGACTCTATTTCCATATACCCTTCATGTAGCCATGTAGCTGAGACTAAATGCCCTATTCACTGTACACATGATAAACCATACTTTGGGCAACTCGTGTAAATAAGAACTATGCTGCTACTCAACCTTCCATCACTGTGTAGAAATCCCCAAATCCCAAACCCATATCTACAAAGCCAGAAAACTGGTGGACCAAGACATGGGCAAAAACAGCAGTGGCCTTCTCGTGTGCATTGGCTGCTCCCCTGGCTCGTTTAAGTTCTTCATGATAAAGGAATTAGTAGAAATAGCAAGCAATTTCCCTGCTGTTCTGCTGTCATTGCTGCACTTTCCATCCTGTTACACCTCTCTTGCCAATCTACCCAGTGCAATAGTTGCCATCCCATACGCCTTCAAAGCTAACAAGGATAGTGATACAGTACAGTTTGCCTCTACAGGTGATGCAAAGAGGAAGTCTTCTAATCAGATCTGTGTGAAAGCCCTCCCCTCCTTCTGCTGCAGCCCAGGTTGCTCTGACCCCCCTCAAAGGAAACTACTGCAGGTGTCCTCAGAGGGTCAGCATGGAGATGAGTGCCAGTGGCTCCTGCAGCTGCCATGGGGGGAACACAGCAGCAGGGAGCTCCCAGAAACCAGGGAAGCTCTGCAGTGTTATCTGCTATTCTACCTTGAACTAATTCCAGATTTGGGAACCCGTTGCACAAACAGGGAATGCCTATTCAAATAACAACAGAGCCCTCGTCCCCACAGCTTTCAGTGAGTTTCAGTGGTGGAATTTGTTGGCTGAGTGCAGAGACTGACTTGTTGCCCTTGGGGCTAACTTAGGAATACTAACAGTCCTTTCTGTGTCACAGTGAGCCTGGACCACGTCCTAAGTCCTCCACCAATGGCCTGTGGTGACTGTGCTGGTTGGTGCTACTCTAGCAGCCTCAATGGCTGGGCTAGATGAGCCTAGTAGTCTGTCCCACCTTAATGAATCTATGATTTTGTGGTTCTGTAAGAAGTTTCACAGCAGATTTGCTGGATCTGAATCATAGAAAGCAAAATACATGCTTAGAGTTTGCCCTGCAGCCTCTGCAGGGGCCAGCACTTGCTGAGGATTCCAAGGCTGCCATGGCATGTGACTGCAAAGTACCCTCTGGACAGTGGCCCCAATCTGCTTTCATCTCCACCCAAGCTGGTTCAGAATCATAGAATCAAAGAATCACAGAACGGCCTGGGTTGCAAAGGCCCACAGTGCTCATCCAGTTCCAACCCCCTGCTATGTGCAGGGTCGCCAACCAGCAGCCCAGGCTGCCCAGAGCCACATCCAGCCTGGCCTTGAATGCCTGCAGGGATGGATGGGGCATCCACAGCCTCCTTGGGCAACCTGTTCAGTGCCTCACCACCCTCTGGGGGAAAAGGCATCTGAGCAAGGAGGAAACCAAGGCTTCATCTACAGCACTCAGTGCAGCCACCTTGTCCGTTCAGAGAGGTGCTGCCATTGCCCATGTGCTGGGGCTCCTCTCTGAGCCTGCTTAACTCACTGTCACTGCAGCAATTGCTTTCATCTGAGGGCGTTTGTTCAGTGGTTCAGAGGTGCTGAACCATATGCACACTCCTGTCCAGGGCTTCCCCAAGGCAGTGTTTCCAGAGAAGCTCTGACTCATACCCTTTTCACATTATGTCGCAGTGATCACCCTTGTTTGTGAAACATAACTTTTTCCTCTTTGACCTGTAACTTTGAATTCCTTTGTTCCTCTGTAAGCCTTCCTATTAGTCATGACCTCTTTACGCTCAGAGAGTCTGCATGGAAAATGAAAGTTAATTTGGTCCCATCTATCAGCAGAACAGGTCCAAACCATACCATGACCAAGCAGGACTTCCTGCAAGAAGAAAACTTGCCAAGACTTGTGTTTGCAAGGCAAGGTAACTGCAATAGGACCCATTCTACCACATAACTGGTAGCACAGAAAACAGCAGCTGAATGGGTGAAAAATGGCATCCTCCAACAGCCACTTCCTGGTGTTGGGAAAGGAAAGGCTTGCTTAGGGCTGACCTTTCTTTGGAGCAGTTACCTCAGTTTTCAGCAGGGAGTGAATGCCCGTGCAGCTCATGGCTTCTGTGCTCTTACCACTGTGCGTGGTTCAAAGAGCCCTGGGCAGCACCTAGGACAGAAGCAGTGCATCCTTGGCATGGCGTGTTGCCCTTGCAGCAGGGTTTTATCTCAGGTTTGGTGCCTAGACTGTTCCTGTTGACACCATCAGCCCCATGGCTCATTGCTTGGGTTCCTGAGTTTAGGCCTATTCATCTGGCAGGTGCTGCTTATCCACCTTCTGCCCGGCTCCCAGGTGCCCACTTCTCTCTCTCTCTCACAGGCAGACACACCTGGTAGCATCTTCAGCCACATCTGCTTTGTAGAGAAACGTGGCCATACAAAGATGTTTAGGGGTTGGAGCATCTGCGATGCCACAAGATGATAGAGAGTAGCACTATTCCACTGGCAGTCTTGGAGCGAACTCATCCATGTCTACCAAGAACTGGAGGGTGCTGGAGCAGCTTCTTTGGCGAGGGGTTCTGAGTGCAAGCTGAAGCAAGCATTCCTACACAGAGCATCCTCATGCAACCACCCACGGTAGAGATATTTTATTATTGATGACTAAAGAATTTTATTCTTGATGGGATGAAGAGTCCTGTGTCATACCAGCACTGTGGTCATACCACATCTTTGGTACTTGTTCCACTCCTCATCTTTCTGAGTGTGCTGTAAATTTGTGACTTAATTATGCTGCACCATCCCTGCAAAAGCATTTTCCTATGGTTTAAACAGCTCTTCCTCCCTTTGGGCACTTTGTGTGAAGGCTTTTTGACAATGGGAGACCTGTAGGGGTGAAGGCCACATGGAGAAAGGAACCAGGAGCTGCTACAGAGCAGGAGATGGGAAGAGAGCAGCCAGGCCATGGCTTACCCTGGTAGGACAACCACTGAGTGCTCTATTTCAGACCTGGTCCCTGGGGCTAAATCTCCTGCTCTCCAGGCCTGCTTGCTTTATTCTTCCTTGGTCACAACAAGAGCTTTCCCTTCTGTGCTTCAAACATGACCTTTGGGAGTGCGTGATAAGTTGGATGGTCGGACAGTGTTTGTTTCAGGCATGAAACACACAATGACTTTAAGAAACACACACCCAGGCACAACAATATTTCATGCGAGAGCTGGCTGAAAGGGAAGAGGGGGCGGGGGAAGTTGCGCTGACCTTAGATAACACATCAGAATGAGAACAAAACTGAAATAAACACAAATTAATCAAGGACTCCACATCGAACTGCAGAGCGATAAGGGCTCAGATGGGCAATAAACAGCCATTGGGACATGCTGTGATGCTGAAGGAGCCGTGCTACCCCAGCAGGGGTGCGGGGGGAGGTGGTTGGTTAAGTGAAGGGAGGTGTGGGGCTCAGACAGAGGTTCAGGATTTGGCAGTGGTGGTTTCAGTGTTTGGCACAGTGGCTGTGCACAAACAGATGCCATGGAGGTGCCAAACGGGGGACTGAGCGCTCCGTGTGCCACAAGATGTTTGATCGGCCAGGCTGAAAATAGCCACAGCTGAGCCCAGGGTGGGAAGGCACTGAAGTCATCCCTTCCCTGGGAAAAGATGGTCCTGCCCCATGTGCTGCTCAGCTCCCGTTCCAGCTTTGTGTTGGATTGTCACAGATGACAGAGACTGAGAAAGCAAAGAAAATGAGACAGCAAGGGTGCGGCTCTGAGCCGTTCTGGTGCTTGCATGCACCACGTTTGGAGAGGCGCAGGTTGGGGGCATCCACTCATCCCTGGTGCTGTGATGGGAGAAGGGACGGAGCCACAGATGTCCCCTTCCCCTCCTCATCCATTCTGGAGCAGCAGCAGTTGTTGGGCCGGTCTCTCCCACAGCACAGCCCATGTTAACAAAGCAATGTGTAGGGCAGCTGTGTGTGGGACGGGGAAGGTGGGAATCACCATGTGCTCGCTTCTGTATTTATACACCAAACTGAGGTCTAACAACACTGTCAGAGTGGAATTTCCATGGACTGCAGTGCGTCTTGGATTAGATCCCTGGGTCAGACCAGCCACAGTCTGCTTCTATAAAGATATGGAAGCACTGAAGTACTAGAAAGTCTGATGACCGCACGTTTCCTGCTCGCTGTGTTTTATTAACCTCTTGATTTGTTCCTGCTGCTGCTGCAGAGCAGCCCGCGGGAGGCGGTGGTGCAGCTGTGCAGGTGTTTGTGCTCTGGATCTGCAGCCCCGCTCTGTGCAGCAGTGAGTCCTGCACAGCTGCCTCTGTGCCAGCAGCAACCTGAGCACAGCCAGCACGCCACGTGCCGCAGCTCTCCCACAGAGGGGAGCACCTGCATCACTGCCATTTGGCTTGAGATCAAGACCGAATGTCATCAACACAACCATAGAACGGTGTGGGTTGGAGGGGACCTCATGTCCACCAGTCCCAACCACTGCGGGCAGAGAATCCCCCCCATCCATGGCCTCAGGCACTGCCACCATGGCCACCACAGCTCTCCAGGCAGCAGAGATGGGACTCACTCATTTACCAACACTCTGGAGACATTCAAGAATATTGGACTTCAGACAAACACTTGGACTGGCTCCAAATACCTCCTCACTTTGTACTCAGACCAGCATCCATGCACCCCGTGGTGCACACAGAATCACAGAATGGTTGGGTTGGAAGGGACCTCAAGGATCATGAAGCTTCAACGCCCCCCACATGCAGGGCCACCAACCTGCACATTTCAGACCATCCCAGGCTGCCCAGGGCCCCATCCAACCTGGCCTTGAGCACCTCCAGGGATGGACGGGGCATCCACAGCCTCTCTGGGCAGCTGTTCAGCACCTCACCACTCTCATAGGAAAGAACTTCCCCCTGACATCCAACCTCAATCTGCCTTCCTTCAACTTTTCCCCTTGTCCTGATGTTATCTCCCCTTTCAAAGAGTTGCCTCCCCTCCTGTTTATAGGCTCCCTTTAGGGCCTGGAAGGCTGCAGTGACGTCACACTGCAGCCTTCTCTTCTTATGGGAGGTGCTGCAGCCCTCTGATCATCTTTGTGGCCTCCTCTGGACCCTCTCCAACAGCTCCCTGTCTTTCTTGTATTGGGGCCCCAGATCTGGACGCAGTACTGCAGATGGGGCCTCAGGAGGGCAGAGCAGAGAGGAACAATCACCTCCCTGTGCAGGTTGGGCTCTGGTGGTGCAGGTGAACACTGTTGCACCTGATGGCCAGTTTAGGGGGCTGGGTGGTGTTTCTCAGGCCCTGTAGGTGTCATGAGGGAGCTGAAACAAACACGGGGCCGGGTAGGTGGCCTGCTGAGGTCTTACTCTGCCTCTGTTTTCTGAGTGCTGGAGCAGTGGTCTCCTGCTGCAGCGCTGAAGCTGGTCTTGCAGGGTTGGCTGGAAGCAGGGCATTCAGGAAGGGAGCAGGTCGCTTTTGAGGCAGATGTTCATTAACAGCACAGAACATCTTGTGAATTGCGGAGCAGAGTTTGTGGGTGGCAGTCAGTCTTCTCACACCACGGGTTTGAAAGAAGACATACGGTGAGAGGAAGGAAGGGAAGGTCACCCACCATTCTTGTGCCACAACCAGTGCCACAACCAGAGGGGGCACTGCTGCAGCAGGGCCAGGCAAGCCGGGCTTCAGAGAATGCTGGACTTCAAAGGCTTTCTGCCTCCAGAAGGAAGAGCAAAGCCATTTGGGGAGCAATAGCTGTGCTGGGAATAGCCTGTCGCAAGGCACGTAGGGGTGGCTTTGGAATGAAGATAGCTTTTACTTGTTCGACCAGATGGCTTTTGAGGGCCAAGCCCGTGGTCTTGGAGCAGAGCTTTTCCTCTGTATGTGAACAATGAAGGGAAGCTCTGCCTTTCTCGAAGAATTTCTGAGAACGGTAAATTGCACACTAGATCACAGCCCTGTTATGCTATTGGGGAAGTCATTTGGAAATGAATGTTTCGTATCAAGATTTACACGGGGGATCCATCCCGCTGTGCTGCTCACAGCAGCCTCAGCCCGGCCAGTTCAGAGCAGCATTCCCAGCTCCATCCCCTCCCAACGCACAGCCACAGAGCTGGAGCAGGAAGCAGAAAAAGCCTTGATGTTGTGCAGCACTGTTCTGCGATAAACAAAACACTGGTGTGCCCTCAGTGCTGTTTTAGCAACAAATCTAAACCACAGCCCCTTCTGGGCTGTGATGGTGAAAATGAAGTCCTTTCCAGCCAGGCTTCATACACCCATCCTGTTTGGCTTTCTCTGGACTGAAGTTTGGAATAGTATGTGCTGAGTGCAGAAATTATGGATTAAGGTGATGAGATCTGTGTTATGAAATGGGGTGGCCATCAGAAGCCACAACCATAAGCAGACAAACCCTCAGAATGGGCTGCAAATGCAGTCAAAAATTACTTAAGAAATTCCACTGATGTAGCATTGTAACATGCAAATACAGCACAGTAGTTACTAGACAGCCTGCCGCTGTGGGTTAGTGCAGGGACTGCTCTTTCCAGCCAAGTATGCAGAGTGGATCATTCCTCTGTTGGAGAGCAACAGGCCATTGCAAATCGTCTCTGGCAAGACCTTTTGCATGTGCGCCTGCACACCCTGAGTCTTCCATCTCACCTGCTCTCCTCATGCAACACCCTCAGCCCACTGCAGGGCTCCGGGCTCCCTGCTTCTCTCCTCCCGGCCCGTAGACAGGAGGCTGCAGGGCACAGACAAGGGGACAGCCTGCAGCACTGCTGCAGGTGCTGGGTCAGGTGATGCGATGGTGGCAGCTGCACATACAGGTCAGTATGCAAAACCATGTGAGAAACAAACTGCATAATCACACATTGACATGGATCAGCTCAGGAATGGCAACTGGACCCTTCTTTGGGACAGCAGTCCTGAGCGATGACTTCCAGCAAAACTGCAGTTGTGTTTCTTGCAGGAGTTGGGCTTTGCCATCAACTCATCCCATCTTGTCTTCACAAGCCATGGTTCTCACACGAGGCTGAGGTTAATTCCAGCAGCAAATCATCACCGTTGCCATTCGTGCAGCCCCAAGACGACACTGCTCTCACAGACGATGCCCATCACTTCCGTGCTTGCCTCCTGCAGTCCCTCATTCCTTCTGCTGTGAGCAGCAATTCCCTGATCCAGATGAATGGGTTAAAGAAAGGAACTCCAGTAAGGCCGCGCTGCCTTTTGTGCGCTAACAATACGAGGAAGCTCTGCCTAGTTAGAGGAATTTCCCACGTCTCCAATTCAGACTTTGGAAAAGTGCTTTATTAAGGCTGTCTAAGAGGTGTTAAAAAAATAGAAATAGCCAAGGAGATGGGGACAAAGATATCTTCCCGGAGCCTACGCACGTTCCCTGTTTGTTTGTTTGTTGAAGCAGGAAGCCATGCAGTGCTGCTGCACAGCGCTCCCCGGGTCCGGTGGGCCAAGCTCTGCCATTGCTGCTGTGCGCCCACCAGGGCCGTCCCCAGCACTGCCCGTGCAAGGTTTTGTTCCCCGATTTTCCAGATGTCACGAGACAGGTTGAGTGATGGAAGTAATGAGGAGTTCTCTGGGTGAGAGGAGGATCTGAGGATGGTGAAACACAGAAGTCCCGTTGCAACAGCAAGGGATGGAGCGGGCAGAAATGGAAGCTTGGGCTCCATGCTCCCAGCATCCTTCCCATTGCTCTTTCCTTGCATCTCACAATGTCACTGCTTCCCATAAAGCTGTCACTGGTGGTGAGAGCTGCAGCATTCACACCACACCCTTCTCTACCAAACCTGCAAGGTCTTCGTGCACAGAGGAGAGCAGCACTTTCCTGCTGATGGGGATTGGGACTCAGGGCTGCAGGAGCTCCCACCACAGCACGGAATCCCACTCCTTATGGAACTGGTAGGCACAGCTGCACCAGGGATGCTGGGATGGAGCAGGGTTATCCAAAGCAATCAGGGAATCACAGAATGGCCTGGGTTGAAAAGGACCACAGTGCTCATCTGGTTCCAACCCCCTGCTATGTGCAGGGTCGCCAACCAGCAGCCCAGGCTGCCCAGAGCCACATCCAGCCTGGCCTTGAATGCCTGCAGGGATGGGGCATCCACAGCCTCCTTGGGCAACCTGTTCAGTGCCTCACCACCCTCTGGGGGAAAAACTGCCTCCTCTTATCCAACCTAAACCTCCCGTCTCAGTTTAAAACCATTCCCCCTTGTCCTATCACCATCCACCCTCGTAAAAAGTTATAAATATGGGAGAAAGCAGTAGGAGCATCCCTGTGTCCCCTGACCAAGCACTGAGAACAGCACTTCAGCATTCCAACACGCCACCGTGGAAATGGATTTAGTTGAAGCAGCTCAAAACACAGGTAGAAGAGAACAGAGACAAAATAAACACAGTGCAGCATGCAGCATTCCCAGCCCGTGACTCTGGGTGCCCCAAGTCCCTCTCCCCTGCCCGCATCATCCCAGCTGCAGGGGATGCCGGAGACTTCTGGTGAAGGAAACAAGTGCACCGTGTTGCAGGGCTGACAGAAACACTGTGCCAGCTGCCTGCACTGAGAGTCCTGCCACAGCCCTGAGCCAGCATCAGACAGACCAAAAGATCCCTTAATTCCATCAATAGATTTATCATAGGATCATAGAATCACAGAATCACAGAATAGCCTGGGTTGAAAAGGACCCCAATGCTCATCTCGTTCCAACCCCCTGCTGTGTGCACAACCACCAAACCAGGCTGCCCAGAGTCTGATCTTTTCTGAAACCCCATTATGTCACAGTAACACAGACCAGGTTAGCACTGCGTTACCACACACATCCCTCTGTACTCCGGACTGATCACAGCCCCCATTAAATGCCACCATCCGTGCTGGCAGATGGCCGCACTGTGCAGTCCCCAGCAGCACAGTCTGTACCACCCCATCACCTCGAAATAGGAGTGCTGTGGCTGCCGCTGTCCCCGCAGTGCCTGCAGCATCCCCAGGGCTCTGCATGGCCAGACCCAGCCCTGAGCATTCCCTCCGACACCATCCCTGAGCGATTAAAGCACAACAGGAGCACGATGCCATTCCGTCCCATCGGCCATACCTGCAGCCGTGCGCTCTCCCCGAGGAGCTGCCATGCAGTGCTGCCCACTGCCCCGCTCCCTGCCTGCTGTTTCCCCGAGGCTCAGGACACACCTTATGTGTGCTGTGCCATTGGTTGGCACGCTGAGTGTTCCTTTCCTTTTGCTTTTCTTTCTGGAGTGAATCACGCCGTCCGTGAGTGGCAGTGAGAACCTCTGCAAGCATCCACGGATCGCCACGACCTCCCTTTCCTGCAGTCAGTGGGAACCTTCTGCAGCTGGGGTGGGGTTGCAGCTGAAAAACACAGGGCTGGAAGCACCGCGCTCCGTGGGCAGGGCAGGTTTTCCTTCTCCGCTTGTTGTGTCAGGGAACGGAGTGATTCCCACTGCTCCGGACCACGGAGATGACCCCTGGTCAGGAAGGAACCTGGGAAATATTTTGTGAGCCATTTCCTGCCGTGGGGACAGTGGGCGGAAGGGACTTTTGGGTGGGGGGACTCACAGAGCTGCTGCAGAGCGTAACTGTGAGATGAGGAGAGCACTTCGGGGGTCGTTGTGATGTGGCCATAAAAGAAAGGATTTTTTAATAGGGGAACATCTTTGGTTACCACTATACACAGCGATCTGCAGCCTAAGTCATGCAGGTGCTTGGCAGACTTTTGGCACTTCAGATGCTTTCTTCTGAGCATCCAGCAGGACAACCACTAGCAGAATACTGTAGAATCCCAGAATCATTCCAGTTGGAAAAGACCCCTGAGATACCCGAGCCCTGCCCACCCTGCTGCCCACACCCCCAAGTGTCACATCTCCATGGACCTGGGACCCCTATGGGGATGGTGCCCCCAGTGCTCCCCGTGCAGCTGTGCCACTGCCCCACTGCTCTTTGGAGAAGAACTTCCTGATCTCCATCCTGATGTATGTACGTATATCCCCCACCTGGCAGTGTGCAGGCCCTGCTGCTGCCATCACAGCTCCCAGCACCATCTCTGTGCATTGACTGAACGACTGCTGGCTGGCAAGGCTGGGGAGGGGTCCATGGGGTCCCGGTGAAACAAAGGACACAGAGATGGCCACTTTGCTTCCATCTCTTCTGCCTGTGCTCAACTCTGATATTCTTGGAAGATCTACTGCCTGACTCTGTGGCTCACAACCCAGCCCATGGCAGGGAGTGGAACTAGAGGTCCCTTCCAGCCCAAGCCATTCTGTGATGGTATGACTTCATGAGTGTGGCCCAGCATCAGCCTGTCGGATGGCACAGGGCACGGCTCATCCCCTGTGAGGTGCCAGTAACAACGAGCAGGGGCACTGATGAGCACACTTCACCAATATGCTTAATGAAATACACCTTTGTTTGGAAAAAGGAGAGGAGAGAAAAGAGAGAGAGGGAGCACAGGCTGTCACCCTGCCTTTATTTAGCTTTCCATTGCAATGGACACTTGGCTTTCCGTTAACAAGCGTGTTCCATATCTCCTTATATGTAAAACCAACCACTTCATTTCAGTGGACTTTCCAGTTTGATTTCCTTTTGTCTGGCTGGAGCTGGAAGTTCTCTTCCCATGTATCTCCTGCTGGATGGGATGAGTGAAATACGATGGTTGGGACATTCAGGAAAGATAACACTACCAGGATGCTTTGGTTAGAACAGTGGAGGGGTTATTTCTTTAAAATAGAGCCCCGGAGTTAAAAAGTATATGGAAATGCCTCTGGAATATTTGTAGCTCAGCCTCATTTTGGAAGGGTTTATTCCCCTCTGCATCCTGGTTTTCTGCAGTGGGTGGAAGAGGTTTTTCACCCCCGCGGTGTCAGAAACGCTCCTGTTCAGCACGGGGATGCACAAGAATTGCTGGGCAGGCTGTGCTGTCATGTGGGAGCTGCAGGGAAATGGATGCTCTGGCAAAGCATTGGATAAACATCTCAAACTGCTCGGAATGAAGTACCTGAATCGGTGCAGAACTGATGTGTATGCTCCCTATTGACTAATGGGAGTCCAAAACCTATCTCAGAAACAGGTGTCTGCATTGTTGACGTTTCCAGTGAAGAGGGATGAAGCTTCCCGTGATCAGAGTCTGGCTGTATTATGCAAAATGGAATGGCTCTTTGGACTGCAAGATAAGAGCCGACAACATGGCTCGGCAGCAGCAGCATCCTGTGACGATTTGATTTGCCCGACTGCAAACGCATGTCCAGCCATACTGAGCCTGGCACGGCCATGGAGTGAGCTGCAACGCAAAGGGATGTCCCAGTTGCCCTGAGTCTGGCAGAGAACATATATTTAACCTCTGCTCATAGTGGGGACAACACATCACGACTCACTTTGCTCTAATCTGCTGGGAAGGAAGGAAGTAATGAAATGTCTCATTATACATCTGGCTGGAGCAGTATATTTAGAAGGAGCAGCAGTGCTGAAGCTGCACAGTTCCATACCGAAAGGACTGAGGTGCTCAGCTCTGCCTCCCTGCAGCCATTATTTACCTGGATGGGGAAGGTCCCCAAGCATTACATTTTTTCTGACACACCAGGAGCACGTTGTAGTGATAGAACAATTAATTCAGGTGTTTGGAGTACTGCAGATGTTCTCTGCCGTACCTCAACCCTATGGGTTTCTGTCTTGCTCAACACTATGGGTTTCTTTAGGGTTTGAATGACTTGAGTTTGTACTAACATTTTTAGGCTAATTAATCACACTCACATGAGTTGCTTCCTCACAGCAGAATGATGATACAACAATGTGCCATGCAATCATCATAGAGTCACAGAATGGCCTGGGTTGAAAAGGCCCACAGTGTTCCTCTCATTCCAACCCCCTGCTATGTGCAGGGTCACCAACCAGCAGCCCAGGCTGCCCAGAGCCACATCCAGCCTGGCCTTGAATGCCTGCAGGGATGGGGCATTCACAGCCTCCTTGGGCAACCTGTTCAGTGCATCACCACCCTCTGGGTGGGGAGGTACGAAATGCAGAACAAACAGAGGTGAACAACTGTAGCTGGACAGATTTAATTTAAAAGCAAAGGTCCACATTTTAATAACCCCACCAATCAGCTGTTCATGCAAACTGCCAAGAGATGCATTAATACTTGGCACGGCTGTGTCCATAGCAGGCTGCCTTTTACACAAGGTGCTTCAGTTTCTGTCACTGTTGAGCTCAGTACAGAGGAACACCAATTTGGCATACCTAATGTAGGACCTACTTACAGCCTTACCCTTGTTGGATCTCTTTAACTATTAAATTAGGAATATGGGTGCTTTAATGGAATGCACCTTCCCCAGCATGTTTTGTCTGGGGTTATATAAAGCTCATGTGCTAAAAGCAGTATTGACAATAGGCAAAGAAGGGCCCTCACAGCCCATGGGAAGTCACAGTGCAGAGATGTGGGCCAAACAAGGAACTGGAGCGGGATGATGGAGAACTCATTGAGCGCTTGTGGAAACCAATAGAGGAAGTGGAAGACGCCTGGAACTGGTGGCCTTTGTGTTAGTGTGATTGTTGTGTTCCCTTAGCAGAAAATGTTGTCATTCCTTCGGGGACCTTCGAGTCCCTGCCCAGAAAACACAACCCAGCCATCTCTTTCTGAAACCTCAAGCAACTTCCTTTGGGTTAGCAGGACTCAGTTTAAAACGGACGGTTCCAGAAAATAGCCTGCTTTCCCACCCCTTCTCCTGACAATGGTCGACAAAGGAAATGTCTTTGAATGGTACAATATCAAATAGAGACGGCCACCTGAGGGCTGTGGGTGTGCAGAGCTGTGCAGTGCTGCACCATGCACATCATGGGGCTCTGCACACTGCAGGATGCTGTGCCTAGAGCCAGAGAATGGCCTGGGTTGAAAAGGCCCACAATGCCCATCCAGTTCCAACCCCCTGCTATGTGCAGGGCCGCCAACCAGCAGCCCAGGCTGCCCAGAGCCACATCCAGCCTGGCCTTGAATGCCTGCAGGGATGGGGCATCCACAGCCTCCTTGGGCAACCTGTTCAGAGCGTCACCTCCCAGTTGGAAAGACACCTTCACATCAATGGTGTACAGACCAACAGTTCTGCCTCAAAATGGAGGACAGGCAGCAGCTGAAGGTACAGAGATGGGACGGGACAGAAAGGATGGTAACACCTCACCTGGTGTGGCACAGGGGCGAGCAGGATTGCTGTGATAAAAACAAATGGGCAGAGAACTGGGAAGGTAAAAGAGTGAGAACCCCTGGCTGGAGATGAAGGTGGATTACCAGGCAGAGCACAGGCTGTGCACACAAGGAAGGCAAACAGAGAATTCATTCCCTCCTTCCCCACGGCAGACCATTCCCAGGAAAGCAGGGCTCAGCGCACCTTGCGGTTCCTTGGAAAGACAAATTCCATGACCCCAGGCATCCCCAGCTCCTCCTCCTTCCCCATGGTTTCACTGTTGCACATGATGCCATATAGTATGGAATATCCCTTCGGCCACTTGGAGCCACCTGTCCTGCTTCTGTCCCTCCAGCAACTTGTGCCCCCCAGTCCCACGTTGGCAGGGCAGTACGAGAAGCAGAAAGGCCCCACGCTCTGTGCAGCACTGCTCAGCGACAGCTGAAACATCGCTCTGTTACCAACACTGCTCTCATCATAAATCCAAAACCCAACACCATCTCATCTACAAGGAAGAACATTAACTCCATCCCAGCCAAAACCATGGCAGTGTCACATATGATCTTCAGGTACAGCAGCTCGGAGGGGCAGGTCCTCCAAAGCATTTCCCATGCTGAATGCCTCACAGAGAAGAGAAAGGAATCTGCTATCTGTGAGAGTCTCCAGGCTGGAAGCATGTGAGCTGCTCAGGCTGCACTGATGCACATTTAGTGTATGATGACAGAAGCACATTTCAGTGCATTGCACCTATACTTAGTTCATAGATTTGCATACATTTCCCAGTGAAAAGAGGCCCTTTGACCCTGTCAGAACGTGCTCATGATCATGCAGGTTACTGGGAGAGAGCACTGTGATCATATAGCCACTTCCCAGCCACTTCCCAGGCACCCAGTGCTGCCTCAGAGCTCTCCTGGCCACACAAGGTCACCAAAACCTGACAACACCTTTTGTACTGGGCGAGGCAAAGTAATCACAGAGATGAGTTTTTATGTTTGTTAAACAAAATAGGTGTTTTAAGGTGCTTTAGTGGTTGTTAATTCCTTCTTTCGTGCCTTTTGGCCTGATCACACAGACAGAGCTGTTGTCATTTCTCACCATCTCAACGGTAGTAAACACCTCCATGCTTCCTGAAATTCAGAGGCTGAAGAGAAGACCCACAGGGTGACCCAAGGGACAGGCATGTTTGGCTTGGCTGCTCAGCAGCTGGAAAAGACTCCTGGCTATTAAAACACCGGGAGCTCCAGGGCTTGGCCAAGGGGATGGCGAAGCCCATTGTCAGGCCAACAGCCAAGCTGCTCCGAGCAGGAGCTGGAGGGATGGCAGCCAGTATTATGAGGGGAGGGAGTGCATCACAGGGCACTATGGGGATACAGGAGACAGCTGGGAGCAGAGGCATAGCAGGGACATGGGGAGGCCTAGGGCAGGCCTGGGGGCTTCACTGTTGTGGTATTATAGGGCTTACAGTGGGACTTGGTGGTACTGCAGTAGAAGCTGTTGGCTATCAAGTGATGGAAACATGCATCATTGGCACGGCTCACAGGACAGTGCTGCTGCCCCCAGGCTCTGGAGAAAGAAGCCCAGGTCGGTGTCGCAATGGGGCAGGGCAGTATGGTTCTCAGCAGGGGAGGACTTCAGCAGGCTTTTACCAGCATTACTTGAAAGAGAGGTATGGCTCACCTCACTGCCTACACGTGTTGTTTGCTGTGCTTCAAGCGCTGACTGGAATTCCCACCTTCTAGCAGAGATTTCCTTGTTTGCCCTCAGCCCCGTGAGATGGGGCAACCCTGACTGGTAACAGCACTGAGGAAGGGTGCAGTTTGTTGTCTTTGTAAGGCAGAAGGAATTTGGCACAGTTGAGCTGTTTATCTGGGAGATGCTGATAAACATCACCACCCCATCCCCACCTGGCAGAAAGCTCACAGCAGCATGCGGTTGTGATGGTTGGTTACCCTCCTCCAAATGCCCTTGCTTCACGCCCAACCGCTCTCAGCTTTTGAGTCCAAGTAAACAGGGCCATAGGAAACTGAATCCTCCTAAAAATCAGATTAACTTACTCAATATCCCAAATGCTGGATAAAACTGAATCCTGAAAGTTCAAGCTCTTTCTGTTGGCATGGAATCCTCCAGCACAGCTTCTGTTCTCCTTGCAATGGCATATTCCCAAAGACCAACAAGTTCCCAAGAAAGGCACCTGCTTGAGGGACCTGGGCCTGGTTATGACTCCCTGGGTGGTTCCTTAACCCAGAGAGAAAGGAGACACTGCCAGCGAACAAGGGGAGTGGGCTGCTCTGCAGGGCAAGAGCTGGGAGCTGTGCCACCACCAAGGCTAGCAGGGCACCGGCCTCAATGATGGGCACAATCCCGAGGCAGCTGAGCCAGGAAAGCAGAGCAGGGCTGGTGACAGTGACCAGGTTTGGCCACAGCCCCAACACCGGACAAGTCCACCACAAAGGTGCAAGCCCAAGATCAAGCTGTAGGGTCAAGTCAGTGAGCTGGTATTGGTACCGGCAAGGTTCAGGGCTGAGAGCAGGCAGATGCACATCATGGCTCAGACTGGGGCCAAGGGTAAACCTTCCGTGTGCCTCCTAAGCCAAGGGTGATTTCCATTGAGGCATCTCCATGTTTTTTTCTCACAGTCAGCTTTTTCCTGCCAGTCTGATCCCAGGTCACACAGCCACAGCATTGCAGACATGACCTTGGACAGAGCCTAACTAAATCCAAGGAAGGGAGAAAAGAATCTATAGAGCCGTGACAACACCTGCCCTTACACACTGCAATACGTGGGGAATGACTACTGGGAGCACTGAGGCCCATAGAGATGTAGTTGTATTGCAGCAATACCTCGATATTTTGGGATACAATTTTCTTTTTGCAAGGGGTGGGGGGAGGTGGAGAGGGATTAACAGAGATTTAAGCAGCCAAAAGGAAATATTAACAAAGAAAACTCTCACCTTGGATTCAGAAGCCAAAGGAACAGATTCAAATGCTAGATTTGCAGTGGAGGTCCCCAGATCCAGGACCACAGCTGGGCTCCTTTTGGGCCCTGAGCTCTCTCATCTGCCAGCTCTAAAAATGCCTCTGTGGCATGCGGTCATACTAGTCTGATTCTGCAGGGTAAGCTTGGCATCCTTGCCACCCATGCAGAACTGATGCAGGTGTTGCTGAGTAACTGCAGGCAGGACCTGCAGAGGTTTGGGCGAGACGAGCACGCTGGCACAGACCCATTGGCACTTCCTGGACATGCTAAGGCTGCACACATCGGTAAGGAAAATGGGCTCTGGGTGTGTGCTGCTGTGTCACACAAGAAGCTTTTGCTGGAAAGTCCCCATGCTTTTCAATGTAGGCAACTCTGCAGGCAAAACTTATTGCCCATAGGAGTGTGAGTACTTAATTCCCCTTCAAGCTCTCCGCGAGACAAAGGGAACATGGGGCAGGATGGCACAGAGCTATCAGAGTAACGTGTCCTTAAAATGCCATTTATGGGTGAAATCGGTTTGTCTGTTTATTAACCAGCACACCTGGCCCTTTTATTACAGCAGCACAAAGAGGGCTCTTTATTAATTGTTGGAATGAAAATGGGAGGAAATATCAACAGAGGACTGTGTACATGAAAACAGTCCCTGCTCTCAGGTGAGGGTGTGCATTCTGCATTCTCAGCTGATGCTGGGCATGGGTTTGGGCTCCTCACGAGTTTCAGCTGAACAGAATGGAGAGGAGATTTCAACTTGTTGCTCCTCTCACCCCAGTTTGACATCAGCATGGTTTCACCAGCAGAATTCCTTATTTACAAGGGTGGGAGAGAAGAGGACCAGCCCCACGGCTGGCAGAGCAGTGTGCTGCAATCTCCTCTAGGACTCTTCCTCCCCGAGCCCCATAGCCCTGAGCGTGGTGATGCTTACAGATGGGCTCGTGCATCGCAGGGCCTTCTGCAGCCCAGGTCTGGGGGCACCCAAATCCTTCTGAGGGTCTGAAGGATGGGGGCTGAACCCAGCTGAGACAAGGGGTGGTTGAACGTTGCATTTCCCCTCCAGCTGAAAGTCAGCACATTGCATAGAAAATTACATCTTCCTCTGGGACCCCAAAGGAGAATCCTTAAAAGGGTTTCCAAGAGAAGGAAATATAGGAAAAAAATGCTTTGAGATAAGCAAAATGCATCATTTTAATTCTCTGATAAATGATACTGGAATTGAAACAGAGTGTTAGCCATGTCTATGGGTGGTTCCTCCCACCTTAGCTGACTGTCAGCCAAATCAGTGAATACTGACGTCCTATGGAACTTGGGAATTGGAAACAAATGCCCAAAGCCATGCATTTTCATAGGCACCGAGGGCCTTCCGGCAAGCCTGGGTGTCCAGACCTGGGGCCTTCAGCACAGGAGGGACGTGGAGCTGTTAGTATGGGTCCAGAGCAGGGCCACTAAGATGGTCAGAGGGCTGGAGCACCTCTCCTGTGAGGAAAGGTTGAAGGAACTGAGATTGTTCAGCTTGGAGAAGAGAAGGCTGTGGGGAGCCCTCACTGTGGCCTTCCAGTACTTGA
>PPHD01009504.1:0-20607 GCA_002909625.1 Bambusicola thoracicus
GCGAGTTGTGTTTTTAAGCTTTCCGACTGCCCTTTAAACCTTTTATCATCAGATGAGTGAAGTGACATCGCATCAGTGATTAAAATACAGCTCTCATCACCAACTCCAACCCCCCAGGTATTACTTGCAAGTCATTATCTAAAAGCATTTGAGTTGCCTGCTTGGGCCCTAACTGAACGTTAAACCTCAGACATTTCCTAACAAAGGCTATGCAGTGGACGAACACTAAGGTGAGTGCAAATGCACTAACACTTCTAGTAAGCCCTCCAGATCAAATTTTATGTAGACCACAGGGGAGCTTAGACTGCTTCCAGCATGTGCTCTGAATAAGCAGAGGATTTCTGTTTCCAAAGCTCCTTATCCAGCTAGATCGACAAGCACTAAATGTGTTTCACCATTATTTAAGAGAAAGATTCATCCCATGAATCTTTGCAAACAATCCTACCTAATAAGTCAACAAAAAAAAGAGAAGCACTGAAGTTTGTCCTAATTTCATCACAAGTTGTCTTCCTGAATTCAGCATCTATTTAACATCACATTCTAAAGTCACTCTTCAAAAAAATGCTGATTTTTTTTGTAAACAGCTGGATATTCTCTTCACTAATTAATTTCCTTGCTGCCCTTATAAGACACACACTCTTAAAAAAAACAACACACAACACCTGAAAGAATGGGTTTTCTCCAAATTTCTTTCAGAACAGTGAACAATTTATCACAGACTAGTAAGAAATTCCACATTTATCCTCAAATCTCCAAAAGCCTCACAGTCTCACATCTCAGGGAAAATTAAGCCAAGCATTCAACTGAAGTGATTATAGCAGCTTCTTAAGATTACTTCAAACTGGAGCGCATGCTGATTCATGGATGGTTACTAGAAGAGATGTGCAGCTCAAATTAGATCCATCTCTGGATCTCGTTATTTGAATCCAAATGTGTTGCTTCTACTTCTGATACCTGCTATCAAACCTTCTCTGCTGTAGACAGCAGTCGTAATTCAAAGGCTGTAGCCGAGCGATATCCAGCACGTTTCTTTTTCACAAAGGGAGAGATGTGCCCAAATGAAATGGCTTTGAAAACTGAATTTATTAACATCTTTATTGAGATTTTTTCAAAGTGTCATTTCCATTTCCACCAGTAGAGAACTGACTTCAGAGCAAACCATTATAGCTCTGAGCATAATTAGATCTGGAAGAATCACACTTTCATAACGTTCCCATAGAATACCTTATATTCTAATAAAGACTAAAACTGTATTACCACTCAGAATTTTCAGGGGACCTCTACCTCACTTTGAGTCTCCCTTCTAGTCTTCTGCAGTCTCAAAATTCAGAAGAACAACAATGTTCAGACATCCACTGGCTTTATTATTGCCAGTGAGCACTTGTCATGTCAGCTGTCCATCTGCAGGCTTTGGTCAGATATATTCAGTTCTACATTGAGCAGATAGATCTCTACCACAAGCTGCATCCAGGGCTAGAACTATCCAAACTAGCTTGTGTACTTAAACTAGCGTGGCATAGCAACAGAGAAAGACTGAGGCATTACTTTCACTTAAGAGGTTTGCCTGTGCAAACACCACTTGTAAAGCTAGCCAACATTTAATTAAAACCTGCAATCATCTCTAAGGTAAGGTTGCAAATGAGAAAGTACAAACATATTTAATTGGATAACATTTAATCTGAATTAATTGACTCAAAGATATCTTGTTATATGAACAGACAGCTGTTATTAAGTAACACAAAAATACTCATCAGCAGCAAAGAGTTAATATAGGAAAATAAAAGACCACTGTATCTAAAACCAAGAACATTTACTGCAGAGTTATACAGAATGTGAAATGAAAATGGACTCCACAAAACACTCCTTTAGACTAGCCTCTATATTTTGTGCTCTTTCTCACAATTAACCTGGGAAACATTAGTGGTTTTTATGTCTTGATAGTTGCTTTTTGTGTCAATATATTTCTTACTATTGACAGTATGTCAGACCAGTAATGTATGTTCAAGGGAAGAAATGCTAAGAAAAGCTATATATAGAAGGTAAAAAGAACCAACTGACAAGGGACAAAAACTGCAGGAACACAGAACTTATAAAAAACAATGCAATATGTTACAAAAGAGGTCATCCTTGTTGAGGCGAATTGTAAACATAATAGCATTAAGCAAAGAGCTTACAGGAAAGTATAAGCTATGAGGTCACTATTTCAAGAAAGCCTGCAGTTCAAACTGAGCATTATCTATTTTTCACTCTTCTCTTCAGAGCATTATTCACATCCCCGTAGGTTTTTTATTTGTTTGCTTTTTAAAAATTATTCTTCCTTTTAAAGGAAAAAAACAATTCATCTATTCACCTGGGTCCCTACTACTCATTTGGTGCCTAACAAGTACTGTACCACCTTCATTCAGTTTCCTTCTCCCCCCTTCCAGGTGATTTCTTTAAACATCCCCCATATCCATTTCATTTTTGTTTTATTTTCTCTTCATTTTCACTCTAATACCACATATATCTGTATTTACTCTTCTCTCAGATACCCACATTATCTCCTTTATCTTGGAATTTAGCTTTTNCTGATTTCTTTAAACATCCCCCATATCCATTTCATTTTTGTTTTATTTTCTCTTCATTTTCACTCTAATACCACATATCTGTATTTACTCTTCTCTCAGATACCCACATTATCTCCTTTATCTTGGAATTTAGCTTTTCATCTCTAAATCTACTGATTTGCTGTAGACTATTTTTGGTTGCCTTTTTTTTTTTTTNCATCTCTAAATCTACTGATTTGCTGTAGACTATTTTTGGTTGCCTTTTTTTTTTTTTTTCTGCTTTCTGTGATGCTGCCTGACCCTTATCAGCTATACCATCACTCTTTTTCTTTTCTCTCTAAAATGACACCTGAGAGATTTTGCAAACCTGAGGCAGATACCCTGAAGATGTTCAGTGTCTGGAGGAAAGTAATGCATTACAGTTCTTGACATCTAAAAAGATCCTATTTCAGGGCTCTACACTTTTGCAGAACCAGAAATTATACAGCAGAAGTATGCTATAGTTATGACTGTATTTTGTATTCTTCTGGGGAACATCAGGACTTTAAAGACCCTTCATTTCCTAAAAATCTAAGTAACTCAGCGATGAGAGGTAAATTACTAACCTATCACAGCACAACAGAGAACCACAGGAGGCTGAAAGATCATACTAATAGAAACTGAAAGGTTGTTTAAGAGTCCTCAAACAAAAAAGATGTAAAAACCTGTCAAGTGAAACTGATGATTTTTATAAATTAACCAGAGGATAAAACAGCAGTATGTGGTCATGTGAGATGTATTCTCAGTTACAACAAAGTTCAAGACTCAGCAAGATACCACTGAATTGTACCTAAATGTAGTTTACGCCTGAGATCAGTGACTGGTGCTTATGTCTGAAGCACAAAGAGAATCTCTTCTGGTGACTAAGATATACATTAAATTACAAATTTACAATAACATTTTTCAGAAAATACATTTAACATCCACCAAATCAGGGCTGCAATTCTGAAGGGGTATTTTTCACACTGAAAGAAAAATTGTTCTTAATTCTTGCTGTAACTTCCACAGTTCAGCTGTTAATCACAGTGTTGTGACATATCTTTTTATATTGAAGTCTGAAGTATCAAAGGAAAAAAAAAAAACCACAAGTACATACTCGATCAGAGTTTTTAGGTTCTTAAACATTTCCACTTCAGTGCTAAACATGAATGCATGTCAGTCGGCTTCTTCACTTTTCCCCCTATTTTATGGGGCACAACAGCTAAGAATCTAATCCTTTTATTTTATCATCTGGCTATTTACTATGTTAATATGCCACAGTAATTTCATAAAAACTCACCTACCAGCTATTGGTACCAAGATGATGTTTACTTCAGAACCTCAAATACCATTTGGTTATTAAGAAAGTGGACCCATCTTGTGCACTGTGAACTCTTATCAAAAAAATACAAACATCGTCTTTTACAAAACAAAGTCATCTAAAAGTACTAAAAATGAAAAAAAAAGTTCATCTTGCCACTATCAGCTGACACATATTGAGAAAGAACGTGGATCTTTCAGTACACCAAAAGCCACCACTTGCAAAGGAACCTGTGCATCTCCCATCGATGCAAACAGATATAATAGGGAGTCTTCCAATATAACCTTGCCCTTGGTCCTACACTCTGATACATTAGAAAGAAAAAAGACAATTCCTCAGAGAAAATGTCACTCACAGTCATATAGTCAGAAACACATCAAATTTACCCCCAAAAAGCAGCAGATAGAGTTTTAACCATGCTGACACATACATCCACCTCTTCCTCACAGTATTAAACAGCTTTAAAACATGATACCACTAAAATGGCTTTCCCTAATTGAGTTGTCAAGACAAACAAATACTGGTGCTTCCTCTGTTCTACAAACATCATTCTTAGTCACTTCAAAGACTGACACAGACCTTCCAGTCTATATCACAATGGAATAAGGGAAGTTATATGTACCATATTATAGTAACTTAACAGAGTTGTCAATGTTTTTAAATACTGACTACTGATACAACACTGTTTGTCCTAATGACATTAATTGTTATGTGAGAAAATGCAGGGATTTAATCATACATACTAAGAAATTACTTAAATCTTTTAAAATCAATTTTTTTTTGCTGCAAAAGAAACTGTGCAACTCCAAGCTAATATGATGAGGAGTATTTTAGGATATAGTATCAACACCTTACCTGAAAAAAGAGAAGGCATATTTTAGGACTTGTCACTGTAACTTCTGTCCCCAGGATCCACACCACAATTCTGACTTTCCTTCTCCTTTCAGGCTGCACTGTTCTTAAATAATCTGTAATTTGAGAGAAACGCTTTGCCTTGACTGTGCTTTCAAGGAGATAACAGTAGTTCATGCTACAAAGACCATCTTTGGTTCATGAATAATTATCCACAATAACTCCCCCAGAGGTAAAGTCTTTACCAATCAGTAAATTCAATCTGCTCACTAATATTGATTAAGATCATATGTTGATTTTCCTATTGATTATGTGAAATGCTTTAGGAAAGTGTTCGTTAGCGAATGAGGTAGAACAACAAGGAGAACATTCTCTCTCCATGGAATTAAGTTTGACTTTATTTTATTTACTTATTAAGATACTCTACACACTGTAGCTACTTCTCTAAAGAAAATTTTACCAGGTAAGCAATAAAGTCCTTTAACTGTCACCTACACATTTATTAAGTTATTACAACATTTGATTGTGTGAACTCATGACACAACTTCCACACTGTACAATTTTATCTAAGCATCAATCTGTAAGGTGGATTTTACTTTACCCCCTCTATTATAGCTAAACCAGGAAAGCACCAGTTAGTAGAAAAAAATCACCATGATACTTAATGACTAGCAAGAGGAAAATCATACTTTTTCTGTTTACATTCAAGCTCCATTAAATATTCCTATATACTGTATTATTAAGAGGCTTTTAATCTTCCGTTGGGAGTTGCTGGTATGAATGCTGAGAAGACATGAAGATGTTCAGAGAGCTAAACAAATGACCACCTGGAAGGTTGTCCAAATGTGACGTTTTGGTAACTACTAAGCAGAGTTAATAACAGTTAATTTAAGAGGCAGTATTTTTAGGAAAACAATGAAACCCCCATCTATCTACTTAAGAAATAACATCTACCTTGAAAAATTAGGGATAAAAAACGTTAACCAATATAGAAATGGTTAACAGTTCATACAGGCATACCAAACCGTCTACTTAAGGGAAGGAGTTGCAAGACAAAAGCCTCAGGAAAAGAAGTGGGACTTTTCCCCCAGGCTGCAGAAGCAGAAAAAGATTCCTACTTACTACAACCTATTGCTCATTGCCACCCTTAAATCTTCTTAGTTGATGTTGTTGTTTTACGTTTCATCTTTTTCTTTCATGCTGTAATTATAAGATACGCCTATAAAAGGGCAACCAATCGAAGCCTTCAAAACCAGCAAATCCCAAGCAATCAACTCAAGAGATGCCAGAGAAATTTCTCTGTGAAAGATTATCAGGATTAAACTCACATTTTTTATCAAATGTATTTAGTTACATAGTGTAGCCACAAGAGGGAAGCTCAATCCACTTGTTAAGTGTAACTAGTTTATTAAGTCCAAGACATTCAGAATCTAACAAGGTTACATAAATTTTCAATAAATTCTCAGATTTAAGCATGAAAATTTAAAATGTTATTCTAAGCTAACACCAAACTGTACTGTATAAACTACACTGTAGGAGAGGCAACGTATGCAAGACTAAACGTAAGCTGCACAACTGCAAAGACGACAGCAGACCAAACAAGCAATGCCCTTCTAAAAGAACTCAACTTATTTGCAGCCATACTGCTAAAGAGACACACTTTAAGGGTTTTAAAGGCAAGCAGCACAGGCAGGGAAAGACCTGGTTAAAGCAGAGGAAAAACCACAGAACAAGACGCAGTAAAAAGCACAGTACGTGCTCTTTGCTTGAGCAAAAGGCACTGGAGCTGGTGTGGGAAGGTGCAGGCACCTCCTGCTCCTGAGCCCGGTGGCTAACTAAGCAGGTGGTTGTAACACAAATATGAACTAGGATGCAAACACAGCATTCCATAGATCCATCCAACATTCCAAGCTCCATCTGCTGATGTTGTGGGTGGGCAAAGTTGTAGAATAATAGGTCGATCGACCATTTTCACCTCTAAGCTACCAGAAACAGTTCTGGTAAGGAAGAGGCAAGCTTATCAGACACACAGAATAAGCACATTTGGGTTCACTCCCATGGGATGAGGGCTCAGTGCTTCCTGGGACACTGAGTGCAAGCAGGCATCTTCCTGTACCAAAATACATGTCTGAAAACACGGATGCTAAAAGAAGTAGTAAGACTGTATCAGATTGACTTTATCCAACAAGAAGATACCTATGTTTATACATCCAGAAAGGAAAGCATCTTGAGTTGACTTTTTATAATACTTTCCTAAATACAGAGAGGAGCAAAAGTAAGGGAAGAACTAGTTTTAATTATTTTTTAAAATATATAATCCACTTCTAAAGTTTGCTTAAAATAAAGCTCAGATTTCACAAAATATAGACACTGAAAAAATGAAATTGTTTATTTACTGTCTAAAAATCGCAGCACAATACTTCAGCTCCACGGCTGGCCATTGGTTGTATAATGCCCTTTTCCTCTCCTATTGCAAAGTAACACACGCCAGTCAAGATGGATTATCAAATCTACAAGATGGAATGTCAAATCTACAAACTGTAGTTTCTCTATGGGCATGAACAGCTACCAAAATTTCACTAGATCCACTTGAAACTATTGACAGATACTAATAAATTTTTAATTATTACTGCAGCCATCCTTACTTAACCGCATAGTAATACTGTTTGATTGTACAAAAGAAGCCACACAGAAGATATGCACAAAGCACATTTTGATGATACTTCCTATTGCACAGATTCAAGGTTACAACAGTGCCCCAGAAATCTTCAGGTTTCTTTCATCAGCTGGCACATTGAATTAAGATTCTCACAAGAAAAGGATATTTTAGAGAGAGGCATAGAATCAGAAGTTGTTTTTTTTTTGTTTTTTTTCCAAAATTAGCTTTTTTTTCCCCCCGCTCCAGAATCACTGTACTCAAATTTGGATGCTTTCTAATTCAGTTGTGCATGTGAATGACTTAAAGAGCTGCACATCCTAATGTGCCACACAATGAGGATGCGTGCAATCGGTGATTTGCTGATACTTATTTCTTGTTGGAACAGTGTCAGATACCAATTAGGTCTGTCTAAGAGAGGGGATGCTTCCCAAAGCTTATAACTACAGGGCAGCCTTTGACTTTCAGCACAGCCTGGCAGAAGTGTTAATACAGGAAATAACTAACCATTAGAATATGAGTTATTTCACCTATGCTCTTCCTTGTCTATAGCACTGAGCAGCTTATCTAATATAAAACCATGATTGTGCATAGAAGGGCTTTTCTATCTGTACACATCAATCTCTCAGAGAGGCATGATTTTAAGAAAAACTAAGACAAGTAAATGGGACTGCTGAATCCAGAATAACAAACAAAAGTAGTACATTCTTTCATGATATTTAAGTCTGGGCTGCTTGTTAACATCCCTGTGAGATGAAAAGTAGTCAGCATCCCAATATTAGCATTTGAAGCCAATAATTTTCCACTGCATAGAAAAAAAAAAGGAGTTAAGATATTTAACTACTGCCAGTCTGATATTTATTACATTGCTACTCCAACAACAACAGCTAAAAATCTTTTCATCATTTGTATATTTGTTGAAAATGGCAACAGGATATCTCAAAACAAGGTTCACTAAGCAGTCAGCAGTTTCTCCACAGAGCAAAGGGCAAAGCCCTCTTGTAGTACAGTGACGTTAACAGAGAGGAGCCAAAGCAGACACCATCTATTTATGTACCCTATGTAATCTGGGAGTGGAGAACAAAAAAAAAAAAATAAAAAAAAATCAAATTTCTCAAATGAATTAAAGCCTTTCCCCTGCTTTCTTTTCTCCTTTCCTTTTAGGGAAAAACCTGCTCTGAAATCCCTCTGAATTTTTTCCTGGATTCTGAGTAAACACAAAACAGACTGTCCCCTCTGCAACTGTTTTTCCTTCCCAACTCCTTCCTTTCTAAATAAGGAATACTAAAAGTCACTCAAATAAGCACCTTGGGCAGCTTAGTACGAAGTATGGTTTTGCACTATCATAAACATAGAAAAGAGCTTGCAAACACTGGCGTTTCTAAGAGGTTTCAAACATGATACTGATTTCACTTCATCTAACCAAAGTAAAGACTATGTTATGGCATTATCAGTTTCTATGGAGTTGCTTATATATTTTCCCTGTTTTAATATGGTTTCCAGCAATTAAATGACATCTCAACAGACAAAGAGACAATAAAGAATGAGTAATCTTGTTCTCTCTGCCTTGAACCAAGGAATATTACTTTCAAAACACTGGTAGCATTGTGCAAATGGTACCAATTGCTTTGTGCTGATGCAGTATCATATAGCACCCCTACCTCCAGAAATCATTGAGAGTCATTTTCACTGAAGGATTCCCCATGTGCTGGTCACAGCTGACACACTCAGACAGTCCCTAGGGTGGCAAATCACATGAAGCACACACAAAGGGCACACATCTGCACAGCATGAGAAAGGAGCTTATGCTTGCTGGTAGGTGTTAGATGCCTTGTTTATGAGCAATCTACAGCTTCCAGCTCTCATGAAAGCACCATGAGGCACCCTGCTCCCCAGGGCTGGGGAGAACAGATAGCAAGGATCCCAGGGGAACGCAAAACTTGGTTGATTCTGGAGAAACTGCAGGGTATTTCTCTCAGGGGAAAATAAAAAAAAAAAAAAAGCCCCTGAAGCTGGTTAGATTTTAAACCTCTGTGCTGCAGCCTGTATTGCACAAGTAGAACTTGGGTTTCAAAGAAATTGTTTGTTAGAACCCCAGCAACAGGCAGCAACATTTGCAACCCAACTATCTTTCATAAGACTGAGAACATCGATGTGCGTAAGTCAAGTCTGAGACACGGCTTCAAAGTCATAAGACTTTTAAAGACAAAAACCTGCTTTTTTAACATGATGTTAGTCACAACAGTTTTAGCCTTTACAGTCGTTATGAGATAAATGAAGGTACTTGTATTTTAATTGTGTAGTACGCCCAGTGTGGAAGTTACAAAAATCCAGAGCATCGCTAATTTGTGATGTCTTAAGAGCAAGCACCTCATAGCAACAAGGGTTTGACTCCCCCAGGCTTCCCTCTTCCTCAGCCACCTCCAGGGATGACATACCCCACAGCACACAGCTCCTTAATCAGAACAAGCTGTGCTACCAGAATTACACAACCGCACATCAGCTGATGGGCTCTGACCCAGAAAGAAAAAAGTGGCTGATAAGATGGATTATATCCATCCCGAGTTAAATATCGAGACAGCTATAGTGCACTTGTAGCATTCCCAGTGAAAATATTATCTGAGCTTTTATTTTTAAAGGATTTCCACAATAAGCACATTTCTGATGGACAGCTCATCAACAAGACTGCTGAAAAAAGTTAGGCCTGACATCCTGATCTTCTCAACTTCTTTACATTGTGTTTTGTTTAAAAAGCAGCTGACAAGGATAATCAGCTGGTTATTACTTGTTAAGTTCTGCATATTATTCAGCTCAGTCTTAAAATCCCTACTAAAACCTCTCCCATGCAAAAGCATTGACCTTGGAATACATTATTTCATGTTTTAACTATAACATCTTTAATATCTTACTTTCCCCAGCTGTATGAGAAGGCTTTACATGCATTGGCATATTCACAGGATATAAATAATAAAAAAACAAAGATGAAAGCAGTAGGGTGTAGGTAGAAAAATCTACTTCACTTGCTAGTTCTTAACTTTGAGTTAACTGTCTAACAACTGTACGATATCTTGAAGCAAAATAGGTCCTTTGAGAGAAAGCGCTGAGTGAGGTTTGCAGTTAAAAACACACTCCATCTTTTAAATATAAGCGCTGTCACAGGATGTTAATGTAACAGCCCCAACCGCTGATAACATAACACTACTGGCTATTAAGAGGAGGAGCTGGGAGTAGCTAAAGAGATTCTTATAAAATTAAGCAATCTGCTTGTACTTAAGCAGATTCTACATGCAGGCAATTTTAAAACAAAGTTTCTTCTCATTCCTCCCAGTTCACTCACAGATTCTCTCGGGTCCACCACAGTTAATTTTCCAAAACATTGTTTTTGTTTACCTCTCATCAACCTCTTAACGGCCTCACAGGCTCTTCATTTTCCTTTGAGCATTTTTACTGTACCAAGTCTTGAGTCAAAAAGAAGCAGGGAAGAAATAAATATATTTATATCCCAAAGATTCCGATTCCTCATCCTGGTTTGGACTGGGATAGAGATGGTTTTCTTTCTAGTAGCTGATATGTTGCTGTGTTTTAGATTCAGGATGTTTTAGATTCAGTACTTACATTTTGAATGTTGCCGAGCAGTCCTTACATTAAGTCAAGGACTTTTCAGCTTCTCACACTGCTCTGCCAGCAAGGGTGTGCATGAGCTAGGAATGGATATGGTCAGGACAGCTGACCCAAAAGGGCCAAAGGGCTGTTCCACGCCATATGGCATCATGCTAATCTATAAAAGTGGGAGAGTTGAACAGGAATTTGCCACTGCTCGAGGAGTAGCCTGGCATCAGTTGGCAGGTGGTGAGCAATTACATTGTGCATCACTCATTCAGTATATTCTTTCATCATTATTACTGTTATTATCCTCCCTTCCTTTTTTGTCCTATTAAACTGTCTTCAACTCAACCCATGAGTCTTATTTTTTTCTGACCACCAGGTTAAAGTGCAACAGTCCAACAATCATTATTAGGCAGGAATTCCCCCTCCCCCCCCCCTTTTATTTTCTTTTTAAATGTGTGGGTGGCTTTTGTGTTTGTTTTTAATAACTTTGTAAATATATAGTCTTATAAACCATTAGTACTGTATCTGCATGAGTAATGCTATACAGCAGTCTTGCACAATAATATTTTGCAATATTTTGTGGGTCATTTAAATATTAATCATTTTAGTGTACTGTAGCATGGAAGTACTATTTATATAAACATGAACTGCAGTAACACAGATTTGTTCTTAGTTTAATGGCTATGCCTCCTGTGGTAACTTCAGAATTTTTTAAGAAGCTAGCAAGAAATTAAACAAAAACTTGGAAGAATAACATTATTTCAAAACTCTCCTTGACATCCTTATTTTGCCTTATTAAACCTTGGTGTAGTATTTCAGTTCTAGTCCAGTTTCTTTTGGGTGCCTTTTTAAGTCACCTGTCAAAACACTCTGGGACCTTCCAAGACCCAGCACCTACCTTACAGAAGTATTTGTTCACAATCTAATAAGATAAATTCTATTGTGAGTGAGCTGGAAGGGTTTAGATGCTTTCTATAGATCCAGAGCACAAAATTTCTTTAGCAAGACTGTTGGTAAACATTTTTGCCATGTTTGACTCTTTCTTCTTAGAGCTTGCACAATAATGCATGCTCTTAAGTAGGCCTGTCATCTTGAACATCTCTGTATTTTAGATAACATAACATTAAGCTAAACTAAGCTTGCACTGAATAAGCCATCAGAGTTCTACCAAGACAGTTTTACATGATGCAGTCAACATTTTAGGTTATCTGCCTTTTCTTCAACTAATATATTGTGACATTATATTACTACAATAAAATCAGTCATCTACATCTATTTTTAAGCGACCCAGGTTAAGAATCAGATGATCCTTCTGTTACTATAAGTCACACTTCTTTAAACATAGCAATAGACAACTGTATTACTAATTCATCCTAATGAGACAAATCTAGTTTCAAAGCACAGTGACTTCACTGAATTGGGTAAATAGAAGAGAAGGGTAGACCACGGGAGAGATCTGCAACGGGGCTGTGATTACTTCCAAATGACTTGTTTCAGTCATGAGGCCTAATATGATCCAGCTCAGATGACTTAAGTCCCATAGGTGTTCAAGTTTAGCATATCATGGTGCACACTTAGCGTGGTCCTGGCCATTTTCCTAAGACCAAATTAATCTGAGATCCTCCACGTAAGGAGGATAGGCAGCTGGAAAATACTCTCAACTCCTGTTTCATGATATCCAAGGAAGAATGGCAACAAGTTCTATTTTTGTTTTGGGTTACGTTAAAGCTTTAGGGCTAAAACCCTCAGGTTCTTGTACACTAAGTTTTTCAGCCTCCTGACCATTACAGTGGCTTATTGGTGGCCTCATTGCAACATGCCAGTACCCTTTTTGTACTGGGGAGCCCTAGACTGCATGCAGAACTCCTCTGTTCGTTTCTTGTAAGACAAATGGAAATGAATTAGCACCAGCTCCACCTTTAATATTACAGCCAAGGATACATTTGCGCAGAAGAAATTAAAACCTGTATTTAGGACTCTAAGGTTTTACTGCACAACACAGACTAATTGTTGCTAAATCTTCAGGAAATAAATATTTGAAATATAGCGACAGATTATTAATTGCTAATAAAAATTACAAATACACATCGAAGGAAATTAATGAAGTCCAAACTAAAGACTGATCAGTGTTTATCCCTCAGACATTATCCTCACTAACAGATTCAGTCCCCGAAATTTCGCCACTAGGATAAACAGAACACATCCAGGAAATTTAAGGTGATGCTGCCTCACAAACAAGGGAAAGAGCATTTCCAAAGAATTCAGTCTCTCTATCCACTAGTTAACAGATGCCATTAGAAATCCCAAGAGAACCAGAATCAACGGCTGGAACAAAACACTCTGGGCTTTATTTTCTCTTCTCCCCTGTTAAAATTCCTGCCTGTGTTTTATGTCAGTAGCATCTTTCGTGTTTCTACCATCATCTGATTCAAAGTAGTTTGAAACATGATTATAGTTTTTATAGAAGTTATTCCATCTAAGAGGGAATTCTTATATACCTCAGAGGATATTTTTCCACCTTAAGACAGAAGACGCTTATAATGCTGTTTTATTAATGGCAATTAGCATTTGCTGAGCACAATAACATTTTCTCCTTTTTTCCCCCCACACTGCCATTTTGGAGACACACGCACCATCACCACTTCCAGTGCTGAGGGCAGTCTACACAAAAGCCAAGGAAAGGTTTACAGAAAATACGGATTACAAGTTATTCCTAGACAACTGGCATAGCATTGCTCACATGGAAGCACATTTTGACAGCTCCTGATGAACCAGAACCCTAAAGACAGCCACTGAAGATTCCTGTGTGAATCAGCCTGAAACACAGAGATTAAGGAAATCTTTCTTGCAAGTACAGCATTGGTAGAGAAAGTAGTTACAGAACTGGTGGGATAAGGGAAGAAGCTGACACCAAAGAACAGGAGAAGGATACCATAGCAGGATAGTTTTTCCTAACAAGACTCCATTGCATGCTATTTCTAAACAAATTGTATTTGTTTAGAAGCAATTCAGGTATTTATATCCAAAGTAATAATAATAAAACCACAAAGGCAGCATACATTATAAGAAATGTTTCTGTACCCATTTCAGAGTTCTTTCAGAACATGAATTATTAACATTACCACATACTGAAGGGAGAGGGTGGGGAATCATGAACTAACTGCCAACAACCTGGAAATGCTATGCAAATCGCAAGCAATCGTCTTAAAATGGAAGGAATCAAGCTCAGGTTTGCAATTGTTAAGAATTATGCTTTATCCTCTCAAGTAGAAGCAATACCTGATTTTACTTTCATATAATCTGGATAGTTTAAATTTTAAATAAGTACTGTCTGGAGTTATTTACAAGCAGGTCGTACAGAATTCCTTGCCAAAATTATTCAGCAAATATTATGTAAATAATTTAGAAAAGCATTTGGCTCAGAGCTACTAAGTTTTGTACAAGGATATCTTTTTATGCAAATTATCTCATAAACACATCAGAGTGTTTCCAAAGACGACATATCTATGGACAAACTGTTCTAACTTTACCAGCTGTGGCAGATGGCAGGATGCAGAATGTCTGGAGCCTGCCGGATAGATGGCTTCATCTAGAAAGGACAGCCTTGAAATGCATGGCAAAGAGGATGCTCATTACTCAATGACCATTATTTTTTTATTTTTTCACCCTCATCCTTCTCTGACCATTGCTTCTTCCACATCTAAATCCAGAAGAATCAAGTCTCAAATTTGCTGCTGAAAAAAAGACATTCAAATGCACCCGGACAGCCCAGCTGAGACTGGATGTAAGAACACACAAATTAATCAGTACAGAGGTATATCTATCCACAACAGCTGCTACCCAACAAAAACCACAAACACTTTTGGAAAATATAAGTGCAATAAACCTGGTACATCTTCTTCCATGGCCTACCAGCTCCTAGAAATCAACTGTTGACAAACTTCTTGTACTTCACATGAACAGACTCTGTCTCTGTTTTGTTTTTTCCCTCCAGAAGTCTATCAAATTCCTTTCCGAATTCTTAATTTTGCCCTCTATTACACTCTGCAGCAGTTCAATTGTGGGATTTACTATTTTAAAGAGGCAAAAGGAAAAAAAGGGCAATCCTCAGAAGCTCCAGAACACTGCACACATAGCAAAGCCCCACCTCTTGTACTGGAAAGGGCTTCCGAAGCTTTTTATTTCAGTTATGAGTTTAAGTGTCTAACACACACGTATTACCTCCTCTTCACCATTTGATTTGCAAATTTAATAGTCCTCAATCATTTATCTTTCTTTACATAAAATTATTCTATGCTTCTGATCACCTCTATAACCCCTCTCATGGACTGCTAGAACTGCACGGTATTTATCACAAATGTACCAGATGCTTATAGTGGTTCAATACCATGCTCCCTCTTCTTTCATGCAATTCCTAATTCTGTGTTCACATTTAGGGCCCTCATTGTGCACTAAACTGGTATTTCAACTGACCTATCCAGACTTGAAGTGTAACCACTATAATAAAGAATGCAAGCCATACATAGTTAAATTTTCTCTCTCTCTCTCTCTCTCTCTCAAAAAAAAAAAAAAAGCACAATAGTTCATCAACATCTACAAATTATGTTATTAAGCATAGTTCCCATCACATGGCCACTCCTCTGGTTTGATTTCAACAACCTGTAGAGACTTCACCATTTTACTTTGATAAAAATATTGAAAAATGCGCTGCATAAAGTTGTTAATTGCAAGTTTCTTTTGGAGTCTTAATTGTTCCAACCACCTTTTTTTCCCCACCAGGCATTCCGTGTGTGAGATTTTACTTTTAGAAAACAAAGATGACTGCAAAATAACTTTCAGAAATGGTAGCAGAGGTTTCAGTTATGCGGAGTTTTCTTCTTTAATGTATTTTTTTCATCCTCAAAGAGAAGGAAAAAATATATCAAATACAAGTATTTCTTGAACAACTGCTGATCAATCTTCTGCAAAAAGATTTCACAATGAACAGTCTATTCAAAATCTGTGTTCTCATTACAACATATTCAAAAAGCATGAGTTCCTGAATTTTTTACTGCTTCCAGATACTTGAAAATGCCACAACTTTCTAGTGCCAAGTATTGACTCCAGGAAAAAAACAGCACAGACAAACAGAAAAACAATTACAAACAGAAGTTATGTTCCACGTTAACGCTGCGCATCTAAACAGCTCAGTTTTAACAGAGCATTGCACAGAAGATACATGGTGCTGGAGGTGTTAATCCAGACAAAACAGATACCAAGAAAAATTCAGTTTCCAAACTTGTTCCCAGCAAGCTTCCTCCAGCTTGCTGAAGCCCAGATTTGACTGAGACCTTCCCCTTTCCCCAAGTGAATGGGAGAAAATGGCTTTCTTGTTCCAACTCTGCTCTGGATGCAGCTGATACCTGTTGAGCCATGCTTATATACACCTAATTCCCACAGGTCAACAAAAATCACTATCCCAGACAGACTTAGCCACAAAGTTAGGAAACAGATTATTTGTCATACTTATTCACCAGTTTAAAGCCTCTAGTTCAAATACTAGTAGTATCTTTGGTACCATTATTGGACACAAGGCGGCAAAAACACACAGAGATCACTTGTCAACATCAAAAACTTACGATGAACATATTGAGAAGAATAACATACTGATTGTTGCCATACAGGACCTCCTTGACTGAGCACATGTGAACAGCAGGGACTACATGAGTAGTTTGCTGACAATGTGGCAAGGAATGGCAGAAAGCATGTCTAAGTACAAAGACCTGCAGCACTGGGGAAGTTACCATTTTTCTCTCAGAGCAGACACACTTAGCACAGGAGCTTTAGTGAACAAGGAGGAAAGAAGATGTTCCGTCCTGGAGGAACAGCGTCCTCTCAGAAATCTTGAAGTATTTCTTACATCAAGGAAGTCAAAAGGCTCCATCCAGCCCTTAATAAATCTCTTTATATAGAAGTGTAAAGTTGATAGGTAGGACCCAAAAGATCCCTCTCTTTTTTAATTTTAATGTCAATACAATTTCATGTTCACATACACTCAAACTAGATATGTTCTTAAAATACATAACAGCAGCACCCAACAGAGCATTGCTCTTCTCTGAAGTAACTGATGAAATAACTTCAATAAGCCCAACACAGTTAGAAACTAACTGCTAAGAACACTAGCTGTTCTTCTCACTCCGTGGTTCAATATGTTGCAGCACTGATTGCAAAGGATGAAAGTGATAGCAAGATAGAGAAACTGAAATTTCACTTAGCTAAACTCTAAGTACTTATCTTTCAGTAGAGTTGTACACCTTGTGTTCCACACAGCTGGTGCCAGCAGTTCCAAAGGGAAATAGGTAAGAAATTTTTGCAAGGACTTGCTGCATTTTGTAATCAACAGCTATCATATGCTTAAATATTGTTTTCCAAACGTCTGAGACCAGCCACTTCTGTTTGGCTCAGAAATTGCTTTTAAAAAAGGGAGAACAACAACAACAACAAAAGCCCTGATTTCCTTGGATAGCACCACTTCAATGTGATGACTCTCAAAGCTCTTACTACCAATTTGCAGCATATTGCATCTGCATGCATAGGGAGGTTTCATTTTGATATCCAGCACATCTTACAGTTATGAAGGTCTTTTTACTCACTAAATTTAATGAAATAATGCAAGACTAAGATCTTTTCCCAGGTTCTTCCGCAATAATTCTTGTATTTGATTACTTTTCATACTTGTGCTTACGAGATATTAGTTAATATGTATACAATAGAAATACTAGATGGAAACACACTAGTTGTTTCCTGATATTCTGTTGTACATTTCTGCTGCCACTCCTTCAAACAAAAATACCTGTGCAAGTAAAATAACTTCCATTGCTTCTTACATTGCAACTTCATCTAGTACCTCTGTTATTGCCCAAATGTCAGTTTTAGCAAACAAACGGCCTCAAAACCTGAACATAGCAAACATGCCATCTTTGTTTTCCTTTTTAAACCTACATGTATGGCAAACAGGTATTGGATTGATTATCCTGTTACAAAGTAGAAATGAAATAAAGATTTTACCTGTGTCCTGATAGAGATCCTTCCTCCTGGGAAGTCAGCCCTTAAATAGGGCCTAGGTGGGGTGGAGCATGGCTTCCAGTCACTCAGGTGAAACTGCGTTCACCTGTGCCCCTGCAGCTGACTCGGTCGGTGCTCACCTCAGGTGGTCAATCAGAGGTTCAGGCCGTGATTCAACAGTTCTCATACACCTACATGTAAGATGAATACACAATTTCCTAAGAAAGTGCAAAACTTTACCATTCTTCTCTAGCCTTAATGCTATACTGACTACGTTTGACAAGTTATCTCTACTTCAGTTTCTGTAAGAACAGGACAGCTCACTAGAATATTTAACAGTTGGTAACTTATCTTCTTCTGGCACTACAGCAGCCACAGCAAATAAACTGCAAGAATTATGAAATTAATTGCTTTCTTTGAAAAAGCATTCCAATTGTGTTCTTTCCCAGTGACCTGGAATTTAACAGACAGTTCAAAACTCAATGATGCAAACTATAACACAGGTGATGGCTGAAATGATATAAACGTACCATTTCCAGACAACATTAAGTTCATACATATCACAAAGGACCAGATTAAAAATGCTTGTATATTCAAAAGCCATTTAATCAGCAGTTTACAAAAATTCCCAGGTCTTATATAGTAAAAAAAAAAAACCTGTCCCTGGAATAAAGGCTTTCCAGTCTGGCCTTTCCTACATGTGTTTATATATTGTACAGAAAACACAAAGTTCTACAGAAGAATTTACCTTTTCATTAACTTCAATTGTATTCAACTCAAGTATTTTGGGAAGTGAGCTCACGTGCAGCCTGCTGGAAAATTTTGCTTTGAGGTGCTATTTGCAAAAGTTCTGAAAACTTCAGTGTTCTGGTAAACCAACATCACAAGCATTGAAAAAAGCCAAGAAGCTGTCACACTGAGAACACCACCTTGCTTCTGAAGCAGTTTCATAGGACCTTGACTCTTGCAAATAATTCACTGTATTTTCCAGTAAATAGTTGAAGAAAAAAATAATCACTTTAAAACTCTTAAGAAAAATAAACTCATTAGAACAATTTCTTGCCAGTTTCTTTTCCCAGCTCCCTTTGGGAGAAATAAAAATGTATCAAACCAAGCTGTATTTAGATATCAACATAACTATGCATACTGAAATAAAGCACAATCATTAAAATACTTCTACGTGTAGAGGTACTCCACAAAGAAAAGATCTAACATGAGTAATGAAAGGCTAACTTAAAATAATTACAGCTACCTCAAGAGCAAGGAATGTAATGGCAGTACAGCTGCATTACACAAGATCAATCTTCAACTGAAATTCAAATTATCGTTTCAACATACTTCTATTATGTAACATTTTTAAACTCCATCATTAATTCTGCTTTCTTCCTGCTGTTAAATGCTCGTACCAGTGCTGTAGACACAAACTAAAAGTAGGCAAAGTTCTTAGCTGCATGTCCATAAATTAGGGTTTCACCTGGAAATGAAGGATACATCAGATCACCTACAGCCAGAAAGGCTTTGTTTTGCCAACTACTCTACCTCTACTACATCCATTGAGCTCTGATGATTAGACTAATAGGACTGAACAACTGACAGTAGTCATCAGCAAAAATTAAGTCAGTCTTTACTAAACCACTTTGACACTAGTTATCCTAGGAGGGTTCATTAGATCAATCCTGAAAAACTCAAATGTTTTAGTGCTAAGTGGGGAAGGGTTCACAAATGACTTCTTTGGAAGCAGGATTATCTTGCATGGAATTATACAACCGATTCATGAAAGGCAGTAACAAGTCAATGCTGTGCACTTAAAGAGATTTCTATCATTTCCACTTCCTTCTCCAGTTTCCACAGAGAAAAATCTAACTGACACAGGCATGTAAATGTCTTTACAACAGCTTGTAAACTGACTTTAAAAAAATAAACAAAAAAGCCACTTGCAAAAATAGAAAAACCTTTCAGGCTTTTGATCTTCCTTTTGGATATACCTGAAAAGACAGACTCTACCATGGGATCTGTAAACGCTGCATAGAAGGGTTTAATCTGTGGCAGCTGCAGCTTTATCTGGTGCACTGTGCACTAATCATATGTTGCTTACTCTTATTACTGCATTGTTTTCATAAGCTTCCACAGCATTTCTATTCAGCTGTCTTTGGATTTGTTGCCTTTGCTAACAGCTCCATAACATCTCCTCGGAGATGAGCACCTCAATATCATTTTACAAGTAACAATGGTTTCCTAAGAGCTGGGACATACAAATAAAACCCTCTCTGCTACTAACCTGTTCTAACAACTTTCAAAATTATTGCAGCTAACAGTACAAATCCAAAGTAAGTGCTTAACTATTACTTTTCTGAGGAGAAAATAAGAAAATCAGGATGATTTTTCATGTCTGCAGGTAATATGGACAGATCTGCCGAGAATCACTCAATCAAATTCGAAGGCTAGTTTAGAAGGCAAGCAAAAACCCACAGAGATTTGTCACTATCATCATTCACCAAGATGTACAGATCCTAAAAACTGCATTAGCTACAAGGACACAAAAGTAAGCCTGTTATGGAATA
>PPHD01009505.1:2992-13420 GCA_002909625.1 Bambusicola thoracicus
GAGGAGAGAAGCTCAGGGAGGAACACGCTGGGGAGGGGGCAGTGCTGGGAGGAGGTGGGGGGGTTGCTTGGGCTCTGCAGGGGACTCCAGCCTCCCAGCAGCATCACTGCGCCCCCCTCTCAGAGGCACTGCCGTGGCTTCCACCAGGAGTGGGATTCCATGTTAGCAGCCCTCTGGCTTCATTTTCTCTGCATTTCCCACACGGGTGCCCTACTTTTTTTCCTCTTTTTGGCTCAATGAGCCCCGGGTGCTGCTCTGGGGCTCAGGGCAGACAGCTCTGCAGCTGCCTTCCTGGGAGGGCTGGGCAGCACGACGAGGCTCCTGGGCATGGATGTGCCAGGGTGCAGGAGCAAGGAGTAACCATAGGCTTATAAGAGGAGCGGGTGGGTGGGAAGGGAAGGTGGGGAAACAAACCAAATCATTTGATGAATGAGGAGTAGAGTTCATTCTATTTAATGTACAAAATGTGTTTGTATATAATAATAAATATTATATCTAACAGCTGCTTGGTGCTGCTCTCACGTCCTGCTAGCACTGGGATGGGGTCCTGCTGGAAGGTGAGGTGAGGATCCTGGAGGAGGGCTGAGCCCAGCTCCCCACTGCTGTGCTCAGCAGTGCAGCACCTGCACAGGTGAGAAGGCTGCAGGGAGGGAAGACGTGCCCGGGGCATCCCTGGCTGTTGACAGCCGCCCTTGGTCTCTTGCATTTGGATTTAGTTCTTTTCTCTGCTGCCTTGGAGGGAGGTGAATGCACTGAGCCTGTGCTCTTCTCTGCGCAGCCTGAGGAAGGGCCAGCACTGCTGATGTCCGTCCCTCTGCCCCCGGGGGCTGCACTCTCTGGCTGTGGCTCCAGAGCTCAGCGTGATGGCAGCTCCCTGCTGGTGGCTCTCCGGGGGTTGGGGTCTCAGCCCTGACCCTGGGGCCGCTCCTTCCTCCTGGGCTCGGAGTGTGGGGGTCTCCTGTGGCTGCTGAGCCCTGTAGGCTGCTGTGCTGGGGCAGGGCTGGGACCTGACCGTGGGGCAGAGCTGTCAGCTGTACTCCGCTGCTTTCACAGTGCAGCTGCAAGAGAAAACGCAGGCTTGGTTTGTCTCCTGTTACACGCTTTAAAACCCCTCGTGCTCACCTGTCCTCCTGGCTTTGCTCTGCCGCCGGGCCCCTCGCTGTGCCCAGCGCTGACACCAACTCGCTCTTCCTCAGCAGCGCCGCACGCAGCTGCTCCCGCATCGCCTCGATCTTCTCCTCCAGCTCCTGCAGCTCTCTCTCGCCCCCTGCCCGCTCCCCCTGCACCAACCCGTTGCTGGGAGGCCCTGGGGGACCCTGGGTGGTGTCCAGCTGAAAGCGCACCCTGCGCACCTCCTTCTGTCTGGCTGCTGGGTTCTGCTGGGGGCTGCGCCTGGGGTGGAGGAGAGGGGATTGGGGCTGGGAGGCTCCTCTGCCTCCCCAGGGCTATGGGGAGGAGGAGAGCGGGGCCCCCTGCCCGTGCCACGCGCTTTACCTCTGCTCCAGGCTCAGCTTCTGCCTCCTCTGCTCCTCTGTGCCCATGTTGAGAGCGCGGTGGATTTTCTGCAGGGCGCAGGGAAGGGTGATGAGGGGAGGGGGGGTGACGGGAGGGAGGGAGGAAGGCAGTGCCCTCCTCTTCCTCACCTGGCTCGTGTGCAGCCAGTAGCTGAACCGCTTCTGGCGGCGGATGCGGGGCAGGATGAGGCGGTAGAAGGCGTGCTCCCCCAGCGAGGTGAGCAGTGCGCCGCCCAGCCCGATGCACAGCAGCACAAACAGCCCCGAGAAATGGTAAATCCCCATCTGCAGGGTCTGTGGGATTGATGGGGTCAGCAATGCGGTGAGGGACACCAGCAGAGCCCCCCCCCTCAGGCCTGGCTGCCTCACCTCAGTGACAGCGAAGACGCGCTTGCCGCAGGGCACCATGCGGTACCACTTGTCGTGCAGCAGGTCCATGAAGCCGGCTGATTTGTAGCGGCTGATGAACTCTGACAGCTTGGAGGTCAGTGGTGAGTGCTGCGGGAGGCCGATGCCGTAGCCTGACCCCCACAGCAGGGGGGAAAGAGGCAGCGCTGGGACTGGGGTACACCCCCCCGCGTACCCAGGGACCCCCCGCAGCCCCAGCACTGTGCACCTGCCCACCTTCAATGGCAAAGGGCTTCCCCACGGTGAGCAGCTTGCAGTCGGAGTCGATGGACACCTCGTAGTCCAGCAGGGACTTATCCATGATGAAGGCATTGAGCTTGGGGGGTTCCGTCCTGCGCCAATGCGGGGGGCTCAGGGGGGGCCGCTCCCTTGGGCATGGGGTGTGCAGAGGGGGGGGGGAACAGGAGGGTCCCCCCGTGCCCCTGACCCTCACTTGAGCATGGTGACGCCGGCGGGGGTGGTGGGGACATTGTAACGCCACATGTGCCCGTGCATTTCGGGGAAGCTCTTCTTGATGTACTCCTCGGCACTGCTCTCCCATACGGTGCCGAAGCGGAAGCCCTGCGAGGGGTGGTGCAGCTGGAAGGGGCATCACAGCGTCAGAACCCCCCCATGGGTCGAGGGAACAGGGCAGGAGGAGCTGGGACCCCCCAGTGAAGCAGCAGCTCCTGCAGGGGGTCCGATAAGGACACCCCCACAGGCAGCCACAGGGCAAACCCCACCCCATCCTGCCCCTTCCAACCCCATAAGGCAGCCCAGCAGAACTCCCACCTTGGGGTCGTGGATGCCCGAGAGCTCCTCGAAGGTCTTCTCGCCCACCATGACGGCCGCCAGGTTGGCCGTGTAGCTGGAGAGCACCAGGAGGCAGAAGATGGCCCAGAGGTTCATAAGGAAGCGGCCGGTGCAGCACTTGGGCGTCTTGCTGGAGACGGTGCGCCCAAAGAGGATGGCGTAGCAGAGGTTGAGGGCTGAGGAGTAGGAGAAGATCTTCATGCGGTTGCGGCCGTGGGGGGTCATTCCGTAGGGGCTCTTCCACTCGTAAAGGGTGAGGAAGAGTGCGGTCATGTGCAGGGCCACGAAGATGCCCACCCACGTGGTCCAATGCAGGGGCCACATGAAGGCCCCGATGGGCGACGCCGTGTCCTTGGTCCTCACCAGGATGCCCAGGCTGGTGGAGAAGAAGGGGCTGGTGAAGTCGATGACTTTGCTGCGCGCTGAGTTGATGCTGAAGGAGGTGACGGCCATGTGGGCCGTGCCGCTGAGCAGATCCCCCACCAGCCCCGTCCAGCGGCCGTTCTTCCACGCGCCGTATTTCCCATCGCCCACAATGTAGAGCTCGAAGTCGAAGGGCACGTCCTCGGCCAGCCGCTCCAGCAGGTCGATGCAGTACCCATAGCAGCACTTCTTGTACTCCCGCGGCACAGAGCCGTTCTCAGCGCTCAGCTCCTCAAAGAGCACATCCAGCACAGCCGAGTCGTTGGTGCCGGGGTCCAAGCAGAGCTGCCCAGCGGGGCAGCTCCCATCCTCATCCACCTCCCGTGTGAAGACGAAGGGATGCTCCACCAGCGTCACCACCCGCAGCCGCGCACGCGCGCCGCCGTTCCCTTCGGGGGGGGCTCTGCGCTGGAGGTGGCTTTGCCACGCGCCCTCGTCCAGCTGCAGCTTGCCGTGCTGCCATGTGCCCACCGTCACCCAGGCGGGCCGTCCCCGTGGGTCGCGCTGAAGGCTCCACACGCGGTACTGCTGCTCCGTCTGCACCCGCGTCCCGTCCTGCACCCGCACCAAACCCGTCCGCCCATGGAAGGAGGTGTTGGATAGGAACCTGCAAGGAGCGGGGGGTCACGGAGGGTGTCTTTGCTGAGAAGGGGTGGGCGGGGGGATGGGGTACCGCAGCACGGTGCTCACCGGGCCAGGAAGCTCCCGGAGGACTCAGTGCTGTCCCCACTGCCGTCGTTGCAGTTCACCATGGGGGGGCTGAGCGCGAGGTCGGGGCGCACAGCGGCGGCACTGCTGATGGCGCGGGTCACCAACTCCACTGCATCGCGCACAACGGCATCCAGCGGCGCGGCGCCCACCTCTCCAAAGGCCAGCAGCCCCATGGGCAGATCCTCGCCCTGCAGCTCCGCAGCGTGCAGTGGGGAGCCCAGCACCCAGCGCACATCCTGCGCCCGCAGCCCCGCACGCTCTGCTGCCCTGAAGAGCCGCCGTGCGCGCCGCAGGTCACAGCCCAGCACCAGCACGGGGCCGGAGAGGGCAGCCAGGTGCTCCCGGTGCTGCCGGAGGCACCGCTCAGCCCTGGGCTCATGCAGGCAGCAGAGGTCCAGCACAGTGTGCAGGGAGAGCTGTGCATGGTTGAGGAAGGCGGTGACATCCCAGGGGCGGCACAGCACCAGCGTGGCCTCGTGCCACTCGTGGGCCTGCAGGATGCTCACCAGCACCTCTACCAGCGTCTCCAGCGAGCTCTGCCGGTCCATGTGGAAGTGGAAGGGGCTCTGTGGGCACACAGAGCAGTGGGTGACCCTCTGCTTGGTGCCGTCCGTCCCACCCCACTCCCAGCCCTTCTCCCCAGCAGCAGCATGGACTGAGGCCATGGTCTCCCCCCACCTCCCCGCTGCTGATGCAGCACTGCAGGCATGCAGAGCCCATGAATGTGGTGCAGTGCTGAGGAGCAGCACCCTGTGCCTGCGCTGGAGGGTGGGGGCTGCCAGCACCATGGGCTGTACGTATGGCCCCAGTCCTGAGTCGGCACTGCGAAGACACAGCCAGCCCTGAGGGTGGCACAGCCACTGCGTGCTGGGCCATGGAGTCACCTTCCCAGCAATGGAGCAGAGCTGTGGCTGAGCCCTACAACAGGTGAAGGAGCTCAAATGCTCCTGAGAGTACGAAGGGGATAACAGCCCCACGTGGATGGGGTCTGACTCCAGAGGGGGGGCAGCTAAGGGAAGGGAGGGGAACAAATCCACCCCAGGGGCACAGGGCTGGAGCTGAACAGTGGCATGGGAGAGCGCGGACATCACACATCCTAGGCTATCTTGGACTGGGAAGTGGGGTTGGGTTGGAACAGAGCTGTGATGGGGACTGGGACGGAGCCAGGACGAGGTTGGGATGGGGCCCAAGATGAAGCTGAGGAGCCCCGACTGACTCCTCCACGATGGGGGCCACGATAGAGCCGGGACGAGATGAGAGCCGGGATAAGGGCGGAGATTGGGGCTGGGATGGGGCGTGGGACGGAGCCGGGATGGGGATGGAGGCAGACAGGGATCGGAGTGGGACGGAGCCGGGATGGGGGCCGGGATGATGGCGGAGAGGAGCCGGGACGGGATGAGAGCGGAGAAGGGGTGCGGGGCCGGGACGGAGCGCTCCTCCTTCGGGTCCCTCCGGGACGGGCACTCACCTGAGCGCGGAACGGCGGAGCGCGGCCGCTGCCGACGACGCTGACGAAGGGAACGCGCAGCGCCGCGGCGAAGAAGTCGATCTGGAGCAGCTCGCGGCGGGATCGGGGCACGGCCAGCACCGCCGCCACGCCGCGCCCCAGCAGCGCCCCGCACAGCCACCGCAACAGCGAGGCCGGGTCCCGCGCCGCCGGACCGCCCGCCACCACCTCCAGGCTGCGGTTGTACGGCAGCACCGCCCCGGGACCCCCCCCGGAGCCCCCCACGGACAGCGCAGCGCGGACGGGGCCGGGAGAGCCGGAGGGCAGCAGCGCTCCCAGGCGCACGGCGGCGCCGGGCCGGGTCGGACCGCGGCAGGGATGCGGGTGTCCCCCCGCGGCCCCCAGCGCGGCCGCCAGCAGCCACAGCGCCCGCAGCCCCTCCATGGGGCCCCGCGCTGCGCCCGTCGGGCCGGGACGGGGCGGGACGGGGCGGGTCGGGGGCGGCTCCGTTCGGCGGGGCGGGACGGGACGGAACGGGAGCGGCCCCGCAGCACCGAGCGCGGCGGGGGGGAGCGGCGCCGCCGGGAGGCCTCCCGGGCCCCGCCCGCCCCGCAGCCCCCGGGCGGGGACGCGCATCCCCGGGAATCGGACGGAGGGGACCCCCCCGATCCCACCCGGGCCATCCTGGAACCGTCGCAGGGCAAAGCGGAGACCCCGCGAGTGAGGCGCGGTGCGGGGCGAGGATTGCTCGATGCCAGAACGCTGCGCTGCCGGGGAGATGGGGAGGGAGAGAGGCTGCGCTACATTAATAAGGAAAAGAAAACGAGCGAGAAAGCCAAGGAGCAGCTGGCAAAAATATTGATCACCAGACAAATGTAATGAGTCAGAGCTAATGAGTTCCCTTAGCGGAAATGAGCGCGGGGGAGGAGGGGGGAAGCTGGGACAGCCCTGGCAAAGAGCAGCCCCGCAGCCCACGACCCCCACGCGAGCCCTCGGGAGGGGCCGATGTGCGGTGCCCGAGTGGGAGGGGGGCGCGGAGGGCGCTGAGTGGAGCTCTGCTCGAAGCAACGCAGCCCCGGGGCGGTTGGGGCCGTCCCGCTGCAGCCCCGCTGCCCGCACACCCCGGGCTCTGCGTGCCGCTCCGTGCTGCAGCCGATCGATGGCGATCCAAAATGTCATAAGGAAAACAGGGAGCGAGAGAGAAATGTGGCTTATTAAACTAAAAGCATTACCTAAACGAGCTGGCCTGAGAGCGGGCTGCACGGACACGCTGCTGTGTTATTAAAATGCACTTTAAATCAGTCGTGCTGTGCTGAGCCCGGTGCTGGGGCACGTGGGGACAGCCGTGCACTGAGATCCCACGCTCTGTGCCCCAACTGCAGCCCCAAAGAGCCCCCGGGGGCTGCAGGGTACAGCCGGGGGGGAGCAGGAAAGCAGGAACACAGCTGCCAATGCTGCTCCCTGCTGCAGTGAGACCCCTCTGCCACAGCAGCCTGAGCTCCAGGAGCACAGATCGGGGCACATGGAGGCTCAGGGAGGGCTGAGTGAATGTAAAGGGATGAGAACTCACCTCCCTGCTGCCAGCACTGGGGTGGATGCAATGGCAAGTGACTGAGGGGGGGGAGAGAAGGGGTTAAGAGAAACCTCAGGCGCCTTTCACTATAAAAAACAAATCTTTTATGTAAAAAATAAACCTAAACAAAACCCACAACGCCCCCGCTGCCATGCTAGTGACAATACAAAAGGCTGATTTCCCCAGAACACCGTGGAAAACAAAATAGCTGGATCCAAATATATATAAATTGTCAACGTACGAGATCAGAAATAGCACCATGCTTCCCCTGCCCAGCCCCGTGCCCTGGGACAGACACACACAGAGCCCCCCCTGAGGGATGCGGGGCCCACAGCTTCAGGCTCAGTACCCCCACTGCTGGCTGGGGGTGCCCAGGTGGGGGCAGGAGCCGCACAGCCCCCGCAGCACAGGAGCAAACCAAGCCCCAAGCAGGGTCCGGGATGCAAAGGGTCCAGTGGAACTGAGCAGCATCTCCCAGCCAGGGGTGGGCAGAAGGTGTCTCTAAAATCCGATCTCAAACTGGCATTCAGAGAGGTGAAAACCCACTTTTCTGTCTGCGCCGCAGGGTCGCGTAATGAAAAGAAACATAAAAAGGCCAGGGGAAGAGAGAGGAGAAGAGCAGGAGCTGCACCCCGAAAGGCACCGCAGCCCGGGACGCTCTGCCTGCAGTTGTCTGCACTGCAGCCATACTGCTCAGCCCCCATCCCTGCGCCATCCTGCAGGCAGCCAGCTGGGACCACGTGCAGCCCCACAGCCCCCGTGCCCCGTCTCAGTCCTGCGTGGTCAAAGGGATGCCAGAGGGAGCAGGCAAACACTCCTTTGTGTGTTATACGTGGCCTGACAGGCGCTGGCGAGGATGCGAGCCACGCGTGCTTGCCCATCTGCATGTGCCCGTGGGCTGGCTGTTCTTCCCCAGGAGCTGGGCAGAGAGAGGCAGAGGGGAGTAGGGGGGAGGGCTGGGGGCTGCCTCCTCATTTGGCTGGCTTGGTGATGATGCGAGCAGAGAAGTCAAAGAGGTTCTTGTTGATTTTCCGGAGGGTGCTCACCTCCTCTTCCAGCTCGCTCACCTGGATCGTCAGATGCTCCTGGTCTCCCATCAGGTTCTGGGGCAGAAAAACGTGACAGAAGAACTTCAGGGACCCGGGGCTCAGTCCTGCCAAGCTGAGGTTGGCGCACCCCAGGACGGCAGTACATCCCAAACCATTTAATCCCCTCCCCTCCCTTCTTCACCTCCCATCCAAAAGCTGCAGTCCCTCCGACACCATCAGAGTGTCTCCGGGATTTGTTCCCCCATCCCAGCACCACACAGCACCCCGAGGAACAGCCCTGCTACCATAGCACCCCTGAAGGGATTTGTCTCAGGAGAAAGTGCCTCTCCACCCCATTTTCCCCCCAGAGCTGCTCTCACCTTTTCCCTCGTTGAGCACATCTGAGAGTACATCTTCTCAGCCTTCTCTAGATAGCTCTCCCTGGACTCCTGCAAGGACCAGATGGGAATGATTGATGCAGAGGACCTGAGCCCTCCCCCAGCACAGGGCATGCTGTGGGGGAAGGTGAAGCTGTCCCCTGTCCCCTATGCTCAGCCACACGGGGCAAAGCAAAAAGGAAGCAATGCCATGGCTGTTATGGCCAATATCCTTTGCTGCAGCACCAGCAGAGCGTGGCTGCAGCCCCTCTTCAAAATAGAAAGCTGTGGGGAGGGGTCCCAGAAGAGTCCCTGTGAGGGTGCCCATGCAGGGGTCTGATAGCAGAGGAAGCCTGGAGGACAGAGCACGCTTTGCCTTGGCAGCACAAGGCTCTGGGTTCGTCATGCTGCCGCTACCTCCCCCCTCCCCCCCCAGCACCGTGCTGCTGGCATGCTGACATTTCCAAATCAGCTCCAGCCCCTCTGCTGAGCTGCAGGCAAACAGCCCCTCCTGGCTGGGCTGACACTGCGCTGCATGGAGCTCATCCATCAGCGGGGACAGCGCTGTCACTTCTCCCAGGGACAGATGCTGACAGAGGAGGGAAAAGCTCTGGGGCTGCTGGCAAACAGGACAGGACAGACAGACTGGTATGGCAGTGAGTCCGGGAGCATTCATGGCACAGGACAGTCCCTGTGGCTGGGGATGGCCACGCTGGGGCTCAGCACCGGTGTACAGCAGAGAGAGCCCACACCACAGCACCAGGCGGGGAGGACAAATGACTGCACCAGCCAGGACTGCAAGGGGAGCACAAAGGGAGGGAGAATGGATTTCACTGCATTGGAGAATGGACTTTACGGAGTGGGGGAAACAGCCTCTGGTGAAAAAAAAAAAAGAAAGAGGATGCTCAGTAGAGGATCTCAGCATGCAGGACTCAGTGCAGCAGAGCTCCAGCTCCTCCATGTCACCACAGCTGGCACAGGGGTGGCTTCCAGGGGTTGCAGCCAGAGCCCTGCAGTGCCTCGAGGCCTCAGACCTGGAGTGACTCTCCTGCATCTAAGAGCAGCCCAGGGGCAGTCGAGCAGGGGCAGTGCCTGGCAGAAGGACTCGAGCTCCCTGTCGGGGCAGTCCAACAGCTCAAGGAAACAGCACCGGGGAAGGCAGAGAGAGGAGGGAGGAAAGGGGAGCACTCATGGGGCACAGTTCTGTGCAGGGACAGGCTCACACTTTCCCAGGAGCTGGGAATGCTCCAGTCAGCTCAGGCCTCGTGAGCCCTATCCTTTGCCTCACTCTAAGCCATCAAGCTATCATCCTATCAGCCCTGAGCCCACCGCAGGAACCCTCACTGCCCACTGTACATTACTCCACAGCCAAGAAGTGCACCAGGTCCTTCCCCAATGGCACGAGGGGAGCTCACCAGACCCCATGGAGCTGCTGCCCATTCGCAGCAATCAGGCTGGGGGAGAATCCTACACCATCCTTCCCCCCCATGCAAACCCTCCCCCAGTGCCTTCCTCCTGCCCAGTACCTGCTGGTGCAGCCCGAGGCGCAGCGTCACTCCCTCGTTGCCCTGCTCATCGGTGCTTTCAGTGCCATAGAGGTGCTTGCTGAATTTAGGAAGAGGCACGCTGGGTTTCCCATCTGGGTTGAGCATATTGGCTGGGGCCAGCACTATGAAGGCGTTCGTAACCGGACCTGGCAGGGAGGAATGGGGGACAGAGAGGTGAGGACGGGTCACTTCTTTATCCCCCCCCCACCTAGCACGTTGCTTGGGCAGAACAAACACAGCTGGAGGGGTGGGTGGCAGCTGCAGGAGCCAGGACCTGTCCATTCCCCAGCACTGGGGGACAGCACAGCACTCAGCCCCGGGGACACACCGTGCCCCCCCCATGCAGCGATCCGCCCGTCCTCTGCAGCATCAGCCGTCCGTCAGCCCCTGCAGCTCAGGCTGCTGCCTCCTGGTAATGATCTATCACATGCACTCGTTTGGCAGAGCTAACGAGCGCTTTAATTACTACATTTACCCACACAGGCTGCTGCTTTCTGTCAGCAGCCCCCTCCGCCCCCCTTCTGCGGGCTCACACTCGTTGGCAAATACCCACTGCTCCCCATAGCCCTGCATTGGCTGCAGGACCTCCGGCCCCTGTGGCTCTGATC
>PPHD01009506.1:0-20607 GCA_002909625.1 Bambusicola thoracicus
AAAGAAAGAAAGAAAGAAAGAAAGAAAGAAAGAAAGAAAGAAAGAAAGAAAGAAAGAAAGAAAGAAAGAAAGAAAGAAAGAAAGAAAGAAAGAAAGAAAAGGTGGATGACATTTATTATTTCAACATCACACTATTATATAGCAGTACACTAAGAAAGGTGTCACTTACAATGTTAAAGTTCTGGATTAATGAACAAATCTGGAAAAGTCACTTGCTTCCTTACAGAGCTGGCATGACTTTCCACAGAAATAAGAACTGAAGGACTGTGCACATGAATAAATGTAAAAAAAGGATGGAGCAAATGTAGATTTTCGTAATAAAGAATAGGCTTCTAGTTGACGTGTCCATTTGCCTTACAAGGATAAAAAATGATATTTCAATCACATCTGTTTAATTTTCTTCTCCATTTGGAGAACAAAAACTGATACTGTTTTTTGATTCTTACTAATTATTACCTTTTTTTTTTTCCCAGTCCCAAATCAATTGAAGCATCATAGCAGTTTTCAAATTAATTATTAGATTTTTCCCTTGACTCATTTCAGACACTTTTATTAGAAAAGTGATTGATATATTAACACCATTAATTACTTATTTGACCCATTAATTCTGTGTATCTGCACAGGCCTAATTGAAACAGCCTACACTGAATCTAATACCTCATTTCACCAATTGAAATTTAATTTTTGGATACTCCTGACTGCTGAGTTTTTGTGACGGTGAAAAGCACTGTTCCCACCTCACGCATCTGTTTAATATTCCCACTCCTCTTTCTGCGTCCCAGAAAGACCTCCAGACTCTGCCCCTGAAATATTCCTACGAGCTTCCTTTCCTTCTCTCAATAAACAAGACAATCTCAATAGGCCTCCACAAACGACAGTTCCCGTTCATTTGACATAATTTGCCTTTCTACCATCAAGCTAAATTTCTTCAATAGACTCTTAATTATTCTAAACCCATTATCTAATGCTATTATAAGTGTTTAAATAATATTTGATAGAATCCTGGTCCCACTGAAGTTAATGGGAATATTGCTGTTGCCTTAATTAAGATCAAGATAAAATTTATATTGTTTAATTTGTCACATATTACTGTTGGGTAAAAACAACCTAGTTAGTATTCAGAGGTACTAAGCAGACCCATCTCCCAGACTGGATCTGGCAGGGTCTCAGTGCTTTTCAGGAGAAGGCCATGAGCCTGTGTTGTACAGTGGGTGGGTAGAGAAGGAAACAGTCACAGGGCTGTGCACTGTGCTGTGCTGCAGCAGACCCAGTGAGCTTCCAGCTCTCTGAGATGCTCTGAGCCTTTACATGGAGCACTAGAGTCAGGATGCATCAAAAGAACAGGAATGAAAGAAGAAAAAGAGAAGTGAGAAAATGGAGAAAAACTTTCCTGAATCTGAGGAAAGGCCAGATACATTTTTTTTCCAAGTTATTTGAATGAAAATCTTGGCAATTTTAAATGAAATACTGTTTTTTAAGTCTGGCAAAAAACATTTCGTACATTGATTAGATCAAGTTCAATAAGAAATGCAACTTTTACAGTAGAAATTAAAAACTGTTAAAATGAAATTTTTAGGCTGTTGCCCATTTAGATTTCATTAAAATTTAGAAAACAAACTGCAAGTTTTTTCAGACTACCTGTAAAAGTCACATTCGTTCTTATACTTCAAGTCAATCACTTGAAAAAGAGAGGAAAAGAGAGAAAGAGAGTTAAATCTATGATTAAGATTTACTAAATTTTTAAATATCTTTCATACTGGTCTAATACCATATTATGTTCTGCACTCTGATGCTAATTTCAGAAGACAAAATTAAGCAGCAGATTAATTTGTGGCACCTTTGTTATGTTCATGGGCAATTACTTCTAGACTTCTGCGAAGTTCCTTCACCAGAGTGACATGCTTACTGGAGCAACAAGTCCCATGGAGGCATCCAAAACTGCTACTGAGCTTTTGGTACTTATTCCCCTACCTGAAAAGAGTTCCCTTGGCTGTTTCCCCATTTGTTCACAGCTGTATTTGATCACAGCACTATAATCAATAAAGGCTGTCTGGGGGATGATTCCCCTGTTTTGGGGAGAGAAATATAAAAGCAACATGTAACATGCTGCCACTGCCTCAGAAGACAGAGGGGCAGAATGTTGCTGACTTCTGGGGAGAGGAACCACAACTGTAAAGTCTCCAAGCACTGGGAACTTATTCCCATCTCCTCCCACTTTCACCCTGTGATCTTCTCACTAATTGCAACCTGTTTCCCACCCTGTCCTAAGGGATAGAAAGAAAGCTCACCTCTGACTTCCTCCCAGGATTCAAGGGGAGAAGGCACTGAGATTCTGAACACAATGTTCCCTATCACTTGAAGCACATCTGGATATGATGAGCATAGCATCACTGTCTGAGAAGCAGGAAAAAAGGTCATAGGTGATTCATATAAAAATATACATGCCAATAGAAATGACTCAATTCCCTGTCATGCTTATTTGCCAGGATTTCAACATCTATCTAGAACTACCAGATTGGAACCCTGATAATGAGTTTCCTGCTACAGCTGGGAATCTTAAAAATACAGTATCCCATCTTTGAGCACTTTGTGACTTTTTATTAAGGCTCTGATCCATACAGTTCTGCAGTTCCTTATGCAGGTTCAAGATATACTGGTTGAAAGGAAGAGCTCCTTGAATGTGATAAATCAACATCCCCTTTGATGTCTACACACCTTGCCCTACTCCCTTTTCTAGATTGCTTGAAGTATCTCACCAGTGAACAGTATCTCTGTGGTGAATTCAGGGGTAAGCTTGTTTTGTCACAGAGATGAGACATAGGGTATCGCAGCAAAGAAAAAAATCCCCCTGACACGCAGGGTTTGTTGTTGCATGCAAGAATGATTTATTCTCTATTCTCTCTTCTCCGTTCCCATCATTCTCCACACTACAAGCTAACATCCTTTTTATAGTGCTCAGTAAACAAGACAGAAGTGATAACTTGTCCATCAAAGCATACAAGTGATTGGTTACAAGCTCCAAACTATCTAACAAGCAGTTTCTCACAGGCCTAAGCATTATTACCAATCTCACATCCTGTTGTTTCCGTTCATTCCCAGTTCTTATCAATACATGGCTCATTGCTGTCCAAGGGCACCCAGCATATTTACACACTCATCCTTCTCTTTCCCATGGGGCAGTTTCCTACCAAGGCTAGGTCTCACACCTGACTCGACCATGGCTTCATGGGAGTCAGGCTAAGTGTCGAGCCCCAGGAAGATGGACCCCGTGCTACTGTAACATATTCTCCCACAATAGGGTGTCCTGAAGATGAAGCTACTAAGAGGCTCTTTTTCATCTGTAAACCTATCCTGCATCACAGAGGAAGATGCTTGGATGCACCCTAAGAGCTTCAAAATGGTACTGTCAGCTTTTACTTCTCCTTGTTCAGGCCCAAGTTTAAATTTCTTCAAGTTGGTCCCGAGAAATGGTCAATAGACTTCAAAGCTAATGATAGAATTCTGAATTATCATTTCTAATCTTAACTTTCTGTATGACCCTAGATGTAGAAGCTCATTCCATACTTCATGGTTTACTTCTGAGCTCCTACTTGTGTTTTCAATGGGATGGCTGTAAAATACAGCATTGCTGTGTGGCTTTCTTTTCCACAGTAACATATACCCAGTAATTAAAATTTTCCGCTCGAATCAACCTACCTATTACAATCTTTATGTTAATCCTAGACATAAGTGTAACAAATAGATCAATGAGGAGTTTGTGGCCCCTTGCAAGACAAATGGCGTCTGCTTCCTTTGACAGTAACTAATGACAATGCTATGTTTTCATCATCTTCCTAATCTTGCACTTATATAACTCTCTTCTAGCCTGGTATTTATTTGCGTTGGAAGAGAATAGCAAATACATACTACAAAGTGCCTACTACAAAGCAGTACTTGTATATAAAAGCACTTTCAGGCATTTATAATATTTACAGTAGGTCATCAAATATATCCCCTGCTGTGAAAGAGCGTCTTTGTTGTTCTTCAGCTCTTCTTCTAGTTGTTTCATCTTCCACAAAGAGAAATACCCTTATCTTCTCTTACCCACTCTAACACAAACTGTAATCTTCAGCTTTTATCTGTATTGTTCTTGGGGAAAAATACATCATTCCACATGAGCAGAGATAAATCCAAATAAAATATGTTACAAATGCACTAATCTATAGCAGTGCAGCTCTTAAACATGTTTTGGGTGTGTTTCAAATCACTGCATTATTTGACAAAGTCATAAACAGTGTTGCAAAAATCTTGATATGAAATGAGATTTTAATTTATTTCTTTTAAAAGAAGCACATAAATAGGTATGTTCCTAATGTTGTCAATTTTCTGTCATGGCACTTTAAACTCTCAGTAAAGCAAAACCTGACTGAAAGATAGCATTGCTTGGGCACCCCAACTGCAAATGAGCATCCATAAAGCTCACATGCCTTGAAGCTACAAAAGATTATCCTTTATCCTTCATCTCTCTCTGCCCTTTGGAAATGCTAAGCTACTGTATATAAAAACTGCATGCCCTGCCTGCTGAGAAGCATTACCAAACACTTCCAAACAGTTTTCTTCTATGTTAATTTGCTTCTTGGTGGCCACTTTTTTTTTTAAATTCTACCATGTTGCACTTGCACAGTCAATTTTACATGTAGGATCAAATTCTGCATTCAAAAATTCAGCAAAAGAATAACAAGATTAAAAAGGTACCTCTTCTGTGTTTATCCTTCTCAACTGCCACTTCCTGACTTCAACTGAGAGCCATGCCAATGTCTCCGTACCATTTTCTCAGGTTGCTTTAAATGCAATTGTTTGTCAGAGGGATGCGCTAGTCAAGAAAACAGATGCAACAGTTCTCAGCGCCAAGCAAGGTTGAAACTGGTGGGATCCTTTAGTCTTGGTTCTGCTGGCTGACCACCATCAGATCATAGATATGAACTTGGCTGCATGATGAATAATAGAACAATATTTTAAAATAGTGACCATGAATTAATGGAAGTGTGGATAGAAAGCCAAAACAAGACTATAGGAAGTTCTGCATCCAAAAGCTTCTATTGGGTATATGCATATATGCAAATTAAATAAATAAATAAATAAATCAGGTTTTGTAGGGTTTCTAAAGACTGTTATTTTCAGAATTACTCAAATTGTGGATTGTGAACATTTTTGTGTAAATCTAGAAGCAAAGTCTTTATTTTAAGTATTTGTGTTATAGGAGCACCAAGTACTTACTGTGCAGGCTTTTGAGCATAGGGAGCTTAAGGGAAGAGGGAAGTGGATGTTTCTTGATGACTCTGTATACCTGAACTTGGCATTTGATATCTACCATTTACTTATTATTCTGAACTTTCAGAAACTTTTCAAAACTGTTTTTTTTTGTCTTTTTTTTATTTGACTTAAAAAAAATATATCAGATTATAAACAAAACAATAAGTTTGTACAGTTTGCATTATTAATAAAAGAAGCATCACCTCAGTGGTTGTTTGTCTAATCAAAACACATGTACTATAAATAATGTAAAGAAGGACATCTCCTGACCTCAAACAAATAAAGCTTACTTTCTAACTGATGGAGTCTACTGAAAGACAGGAAGATACATGCAGAGTTTACTCTGAAGAGTTTACTTTGGGTAATTAATCAATACTAGGGAAAGGGGCAAATCTGAGAGGAGTTTCTTGTGTCATAGAAATCCATCACATCTTCCTTTCCTGGAAGGCACAAAAAATGATGAAATAGGAGGGAAGGGAGCCAGACCTGCTGTTGGAAAAGCAGTTCAGAGCAGATAGGACTTCACAAATCTGGAAAAGTGGGTCTGAGAGAAGACAATTAGGACCAACTTCACACATGCAGTTTGCCTACATGCTTGCAGGAAGTCTAACACAGAACATATCAGACAACACTGAGCATTAATAAATACCCCAAGAATATCCCAAATACACCCACACACAAAGACTGACCTATAAACTACTCAATTAAATTGTTCAATCTGATCCACCTTGTGTGATCTATGCAAAGACAGCAGATAGTTTTCTGTACTGCCCACAACCTGAACTGAACACAAGCAGAGTGAAAGATCACCACCCAAGGCAGTAGGCAGAAGATAACCACAGAAAGTCAGCGGCAGTAGTTCTACTGTCAACCCTGGTACAGTTGACAGACCTGAATTCCAACCTGAATTTTTGAAGAAACACTTTTTTTCAGTTATTACTGCAGTTATTTCACTGCATGTTACTGAAACCAGAAACAAGACAGTGTGACTATGCCTAATCCTTCAAGGTGCTGAGCAATTTGGTCTTAGATCAGATGTGACTTTCACTTTTTAGTGGCCTAGAAACAGGAGCCTCTTTGTCTAAACATCACATTTGAGCCTGTTCAAAAAAGAGGCAAATTTTGACAGCAAGACTTCCTTAACTAAAGAAAAGAGCATATTATCAAATAAAGACAGATTTTAATTGTAATTTCACAAACACATACTCAAATAAAAAGAGTATTGCATAGCAGATTAACAGTGCTGCCATTATGGTTTTTTTTTGTTTGTTTGTTTTTTTTGAGAATCATTTGATGTCAGATTAGTTATCTTAGTATCACAGTGCTGATAACCCATTCAAGTCATGTTCTTATTTTCATGGTTGTGGAATAACATCCGCTTTGTTAGAAAAGTGAAACATTAAATCATTAAATTCTCTCTGTACTTTCTTTTTCTTTCTAAGCATACAATGGACTAAATTGTGCACTTGGTTACACACATATAACTTCAGAATTGTATGAATGAAACTAACTGCGAAATAGAACTTACTTTGTGAGCCTATTTCTGCATGTGTTTAATTGAGCTAACCAAGCAAGACAAGGTTTTGTGTACAAAGAATATATATATTTTTTTAATTGTAAAAACACATTTTTTTTCCCATCTCTGCCTTGGTCCTTTAAAAAAAGAAGATGAAGAAAGAAGGAACAATGCTAATTACATTTTATAAGCAGTTTAAGAATGAGCAGGAGGATGGGGAGGCATGGAAAACAGGCCCCTGCAGAAAATATGTGAGGGTGAAAATAAAGTTCTCCTGAGATGGATAGAACTTTCTGTTTCACAGGCTTCCAAATGAATGGTTCAGATGTTGTGAACACAATGGATAGTAATGATGATTACTTTTGCCAGTGCCTATGGTGATGTTATAAGCTAATTATATTAGTCATTTACGCAAAGGCAAGATGCCTTTGATAGCTACTATTTGGAGCAACAATTCAGCATGTTGAGTCACTGTTAAGTCACTCTTAGAGACAGACTCTGATTCCACTTACACCCAAATGAATCTTCAGCAACTTCAATGGATGTGGCAGCTTCAATCTGTACATAAATCTGTATCCAAAATTTTAGTTCTGGTTATTTTCTTTTACTATATAGATTCCTTACTATTTTTCACAGATCAATTTGAGTGAAATCACCTAACTCACACTTCATGGGGTTACAGTAATGCAGAGTCTATATCTGAAGATACCTGATGTCCATAAAAATTATTGATCTCTGTTCAACTTTATCTGTTTTGACACATTTACTACTTTGACATCCAGATACATTACTCAGTGGGGTGTATAGGCACCAAAATGTCACTTACAACACTGAAAAAAAACCCAACAATTCCTTTAAACCCTTATTGAGATATATTACTAAGCATAAGGTATTTGTGAAAGCCTAACAGGACTCTTTTTATTAACGGACTGGATCTGTAGGTGTTCCTGTAAAGGACATCAAGTGTATAATTAGGGGAAGACATATCTGGCAGACAGCACTTATTTTAATATTTCAAGTTACATTCTATTCTGCAGCTCCAGGTCTGCTTTTTATGAGTATGACTGTAAGAACAGATAAGCCTCCCATCTTTGGATCCACCTACCCCACATCAGACAATATGGAGAGCAGCCAACCAGCTGTTTTTATTTGGCTCTTTGCACAGATGCTTACCAAAGTCTCTGCCAGTAGGGTGGAAATACATCAGAACTCCAACCTGCCATAGCATACCATAAGTTGCATTATCCACCATCCTAACACACCACTGTTATCCTCAGTGCAGTCCTTCTGTAGGAAAGTGGAGGACAGTGAATGCAGGAGATACCTTTTATTTTTACATTAGCAGCTAACTCCCCACTGGAAAAGACAGTTCTTGTGGTGGTTGGACATAAATGGGATGTTATTTAAAATGGGATCCTTTCGTCTAGCTCCATAAGTTCACAAGTCCAAAGGTGTCATAAACATCTTCTAAATGCAGTACAAATAATGGCTGCAATGGTAGTAGAGTGAGATTCCTGAAACCTGTCAAGTTACTGTATCTCAAAAGTCCATAAGTAAAATCGTAATTTTTATGCCTGTTTGAAGAGCCACACATACAACACATTGCTCTGCTTTTGACTGATTGCCCTTCTTCTGAAGGCTCAATGTCCTGCAAGGAGCTCAGGATTATCCATCTTCAGCATCTTAATAGCCTTGAAGTAAAGCCTAATTTCTGCCCTTCAAGTCTTTGTATGCTTACGAATTTGATTTCTACAAGTTTTCAGTTGCAAAGAAAATAAAATTGCACACATGACAATTTTTCTTTGTGTTTAGAGTTTATTACAACTCCCTTGCCATCTTTATTCATCCTGACCCAAAACTTTCAAGGCCTGCATGTATGACAATTTCAATGATTAGCATCTTATCAATTTCACATTACCAGCTACCAAACATTTAAGTATAGCATTGTAGGGAAGATCAGAGCTGTCATCGTTGTTAACTGAAACTAGAAAGCCTGTGAGATTTTCAGAGAGTTGTAATAGGTCTTCACTGGCTCACATCACTTGAGACTTCTACTGTTGTGCATCAGAAAGGTATCAGTAAGAAGAAATAGTAATTCACATTGCAAAGATAAAAGAAATAAAATTCAGAAATCATCCTTGCTCTGTGTTCTCTTCTGAAAGTCAGTATTTTTTACAAGTTATTTTTACTGTTTATTTCAAGCACAAAATCGGAGGGCAGCACTGTCATGGATGAAATTTCTTCTAATTCGTACATCACTTAATTCCTAGAAATCTGCAAGACAAATTAGCAAGAGAATGTTAACATTTATATCTATAATACACACTCTATTAATTTAATTTCTATAATACAGTTTATTTCCAACATTAAAATTGCCAAGATCACTGACCACACAATACTGTTTGCCTCATATATCACTGCCCATTTTCCAGCACTCAGACTGGCCCTGATTCTGCTGTTACTTTTTTTTCCTCAAGGGGTCAGTTCATTGTTTGATTCATTTGAACTTCGGCTGATTCCAGGTGTTTAGAGGGGGATGAATAGTGTCAGTGGTATAACACACATATTGTGAAGAAATGACTTTTTAAAGGTCAGTTCCAGGAGCCCAAGTTTGAAATGCTGAGTGAATACGGATTACAGGAGAGGACTTGATTCTTGACCTATGGGCTTTTTGTGCTTGCTAATTTTGAAAGACACTTTAAAGTCTCTCCTGGAGGATCTTTCTTATTTGCAGCATCTTTTATCTAAAAAAAAGCATTTGATGTCACTTTTGCTTCAGAGAAATCATTTTTTGAGTTTGAAAGTGAGAAGAAGATTCTTCTGTTGGATTTCTTTGTTGCTAAGTCATTGTGAGTTCCTTATCTTTCAAACACCAACGGCTAATATTTATAAATCTTGTCTCCTAGACAAGAGTGATAGGTGTTTCTTGGGTTGCTATTATGATGTGAAATCCTTCCTGACACTTGCCCAGATAACACAAGTGCCCAGCTGTGTAGCTGCAGTTTGAAATCCATCAACATTCAAAATTCAAAATGTCAATAGAATGACATACAGAGAAGTTCTCTCCACCAGCAAATAATACTACAAGGACTACATTAGAACAGGCACTAATCTCTTCTAGCTGTAAAAATAATCAAGCACTGAATCAATATTTTCAAAGTTTGTTGAGACTTTGGTTAGTTGCAAAATCTTTCCTTCACCAGAACTACATAACTAGCGTAAAGTATCTCTTACAATACTTTGGTATTTCTGTTGTTTGTGGGTTTTTTTTTGTCAAGTCTGTAATGTAAAAATGGAAGGGTGAAAGTAAAATGAAGAACAAGCCATAAAACTATACAAAGTATTCCATTTTCATCCTCTCGGTTTGACAGTAGCCAAAGGAACATGCTAATTGACATAATAAGATATCACTAAAATAATCTGTATGAACCACTTCCTAACACAATTATTCTCAGTTTATTATCTTACTAAAGCTTTCTATTCTTAAGGTAAATTACTCTGAAAGTAAAGTGTAGAAAAACTCATGAGGAACACATTGATTTGGGATCTGATGGAGAACTGCAAGGTAATATTTCCTCTCTTTCCAAGTGGAGTTCAGGATTATTTTTCCTTCTCTTCTCCCAGATGATTTCTGAAAAAAATAGTCCTATCTCAATCTAACCTGTAATACTGAGGACAGTTCTTCTATAACTACTGAGACTTAAAAGTGAAAGAACAGAAACAAGGTTACTGTCTCTACTAACAGAAAGTACTGTTCAGGTTACTTCTCCTCCTCTTGGCTGGCCAAGTAGCATGCACCTTGCCCTGGGGCTCTCCTGCATCTAAGGGATGATGTCACATGGGAAGGGAGAGAGATTAATTCAGCTCAGGGATTAAGAAACAAAAGCATTAGATCTCATTAGCTCTGCTGCTCTTGAAACAACAACCCCTCCTCCCCTCTGCCACCTCTGTCCCAGTCTGGTTTTCTTTCAGTATAAAATAGTATTAATTCTTTATAGCTCGCAGTGCTATCTGACAAGTCCTAAATTCTCTAATATTGAGGACTAGTTTGTGGTTTTTTTCACTCTTGCTCTGATAAAGGGTTGCTCACTTAAGTAGTCTCATTAACCCCACTATTCAGGTTAGCCACCTGCTGTTTGCTTGAGTAAAGAACGCATAAAAGTGAGCAGAGCTTTGGGAAAAATAAAATTTCTACTTATACAGTTCACACGCCCAATACTGAATATACTGTTAACAATGGCACCACAAACACCTCCCATAAAAGAACATTTGGGAGCAGATCTGTAGCTTTTTAAACTCAATAGTAGTCTGATTTCAACAGAATTTTGGATCAGGGCCATAAAAGGCAAATTCCTTGCAGAATCCAGCCTTTTACAAAGTGAACGATTGCTAGTAGGTGTATCACCAACCTTCAGTATTTTAACACCACACCCTGACATAAGTGATTATTCATTATTCTGTGGGAAAAAGACCTTTATATGTAAATCCTGGGAATACAGCAGATTAAAATCAGGTAGTGTACTTAAACACATTTGTAATAATTAATAAAAAATTACAAACAGGTGAGAGAGGATAACTGCCTCTGAAACATTTATTCTACTAGTAATTTTATTACCACTGAATTCTTGCCAGCCAGGAAACACCTAGAGGCTCATGTTTCACACCCAGTACTGCAGAGGTGAAAAGGTAGAACATTCTGCCTTAACAAGTATGCAAAGAGCAACTTCAAGCGGAAACAAGTTTAGCACCCCTCTCTTACTGGCTCAACCACAGAGAAACTCTCCATAATAACTCACAGCTTCTGTGAGGTTCTGCCTTGGGTCTTGGCTGAGGGAAGACATGCGCGTGCGCACACACACGTATGCACACATGCAAGCGCACACCCTAAATCCACTTGCCACATGAAAGATTCCACTAGCTCACTATTTTTTCTGTTTTACCATAGACAAGGAAAAAAACAAAACAAAACAAACAAACAAACAAACAGAAAACAGGAAAAGAAAGAAAGAAAGAAAGCATATTACAAGTCTATATAGAAAAACAGCTAGCTGACGTACCACATTAGAGTCTTGTAGAGCAAAAACTATACCTTCACTAAAACAGCAACAAAATGCTGTACTGGAAGTGGAATGATTATTCCTCTTTTAAGGAATAAATCCTTCTGTTATAATGTACTATACAACCCAGAGGCATAGCGATCTCTCCAGATGACAGTAATTCTCACTATCCTTATCAAAAATGACAGTTGTTTCTTTGAAGCAGATTGCCATGGTAAGGCACCAGCTGAAATGCCAGTTTTATTCTGTCACGATAGGAACCTATCCCAACTATGTGCGCACTTAACATCTTCCTTATGTAAAAGCAAATAGAGGTGTTGGTTTTTTTCCTTTTTGCCTTCAAACTTGTACTTTTCCTTCTGTGTGCAGTTGTCTAGAAAAGCAAGATACACAGAATAAAGCAGACAAGGTTGATTTAAACAAAGGGAGAACTGAAATATTCCCTCATCTTCAGACAGATTCCCTGTTTACCCACAATTACAGGGTCTTACACATTTCTTTACTTACTATGCAGGGTCTGGGAGTTCCAAATACACATATTAGGTATTTGTTCATTAATGATAATATATGTATGTCCTCAGTATGTGTACTACAATAGTGACAGAATAAAAAACTGTACCAATAAACTCAGTAAAAGGCACTCAAAATATTCCTACAGAGTTTCTGATGTCATCTCTGCCATGAGGAAGATTTGGGTTTTGGTTTTTGTTTTGTAGGTACAAGGCGAAAGTCTTGGCATTACTGCAGATAAAAATATTGGCACCAGTATTGAAATTACTGCAGCTAGTACCATAAAATCCTCCTGCCCAGTACTGGCACAGATGCAAGCAGATACACCTTGAAAGGAGCTGTTTACAGACGAAGTCTAGTAGATTTGGCCCAGGAAGAACGTTTAAAATAAACACAAACAAAATGGCATTTTGAATGCCATCTAGCTGCAGAAACTACGCTTGTATTCTTTCCCTGGGCAAAATGAAGAAGTGGAAAATGAATGCATTTTTGAGTATGATACATTCTCATAATGATCACAGTCAATGTGTAGAAACCCAATACAGTTAACAGAAAGAAGAGCCTCTTATTAAACCTATCGTAGTATCAAAATAAAAAGCTGTTTTGTGTGTACAAACCCCTTTTAATACAGAAATAGAAGCTCTAAGTTTTACATTATACTTGCACAATTGTTCAGGCTGAAAATAGAACTAATACCACTTCTCTGCAGTGACCGATAACAGCCCAACACTAATCCAAAGGCTTACAGTTATTCTTCAGAAAGGTTTAATGAATCACACACAATTGTTAATTTAAAATAATTAATTAATTAATCTACTTGCAAATAATTTGTAGAATAAGAGAAAGACCAACTAATAATAAGAATCCATAAGCCATACACGTGGGTGGGAGAGAAATCCTAGCTGCATGCATATATTCATTTTGTCACTCATCCCTTATTTGCACCTGGAAGAAAGGAGAAGTCACATCCTTCATCATCTTGCACATGACAAAATCATTTTCATCCACACAAAGTGACCACAGAATTCTCCACCAGAATTCAGCTTTCCAATTGGAACATTTTATATCTACCACACACTGGTCTAACTGTCCAAACATATTATCACCTCAGGCATATTATCAGCCTGCATATGGAGCTAGCCATGATTAGCTAAAAGATATAGTTGAAATTATTTTTATAAATAGGAAATAAATAGCAGGGGGTAGGGGTAGAATAGTGGCTTATGATAATAACGATGGTTTAGTATTATATATATATAAGGAGAGTTCATACTTTGTTATAATTTGTTAGCACTCTGGACACATCATTTTTCATCATGTACTTTGAATGAGAGAAAGATACACTTTATAAGAATCCTCCATGCTTATATTATAGCATCATTCTCTCTTAATAGCCTTCTGGCTATCCACATGCTTCATAGTAGAAATTATCTGCCAAAATCACTTAATGTTGAAGATATCATGGGACTGCAGGAAAAAGTCCACATTATAGTTTGTCTTCATTTCTTCTTCAATTTCTTTATTTTTCCATCAATCACCACAGTTGATTCTTTAATAGTGCCCTTGAGAATCCCTACCAAGAAAGCGGAAAGTCCACAGGCTCTCTCTCAGTCAGATGTTTCAAGCATACTCTGAGGATCTTGTAAATCCTCTTTAATACAGAACGGATCATTCAGGTCTCAAAATGTTTAATATAATCTCTCCTCCAGTCAGCCTAAGGGACCACAATCCTCAGGGCTGTAGCCCTTCCCCTAATTTTCTGAGGTTTTGAAAATGTCAAGGCTAATCTTAGATTCACATAGGGTGTTTTTAAATAAGTTGCTTGACCTTTGTGTTTCACAGATGTTCTGCCTGATGCAAACCAATTATGTGGAAAGTGTGACACCAATTTTTCCTTGGTATATTCGTGGTCTTTCCTGCTACTGTCATCCAGAAGCAGCTTTTAAGACTTGTGAAAATCAGTAACGATTGCTGATCCAACCTTAGACTGCTCTGCAGCTACAGATTATTGATTTTTGTGAAGTTTTGCAAAGGTGAGGAAATATTACTGCCATTTTTAATGGAAAACCCCAAACACTGGGCAGTGCTGCACATTCAAAGTAATCCAGTAGATGAAAGTCAGAGCTGGAAACAGACTTGGTTTTCTGAGGCCACACTCAGGATACTAACCTTATTAATATGAGTCAGTGTTGTTCAGTAGATTAACCAATTAATCAACTACTTTTACAATTTTCCATTTTAATACTGCTTGACACAAAGTCCAATATGCTTGATTAAACCACTGAGAGAGGACTCACTCTGGACAAGCTAAGATCAAGTTTTTCATTATTTCATCAGTCCAAGACCCCAAACTGGTCCTATATTTGCTTATTCTGGCTAAACACATCACTCATGGCTACAAAGTAAACAAGGACACTTTTCAAACATTTCAAAATATTAAGATTTGAGCAAAATCTTTCAACAGTTTGCAGTGTCACTTCAGTATTCTTCTGTGACAACAACAGTATCTGTTGCATTCTGGCAGCAGATACTTATGCACACAGAGCATGTGCTACTCAACAAAGCATTTCTCTAGGTTTCAGTGCAATCAGCTTTTGCTGAAGATGGAGCCTGTATTATGCATACTGCCATTTTACTGATTGATAGGAAGAAAGTCTACAACAAATTATAAATTCTAGGAAGGGTCACAATCATGACTTTTTCCTTTTCTCGTGATGCGTTAAAATGGGTAGAAGGCAAAGGAATAAGGCAATCTATCATTTTGCTCAGCATTCATTCTAGAAACACTATTTAAATGTGGTGGAATACTCTGTAGAATCCATAAGAACAACTTTCCTACTCAAAGACAGAAGAACTCTGTTAATTTTTACTGAAATTCTGCTAGCATTTATTGAAATTTTCATCAGCTTTTCTCATAATTACCTGTATTCTACTGCCATTAATGAGCTTGACAGCTATGAGTGTCTTTCTGTCAATAAGGTTCCTAATGTGGACATTGATGGTAGTAGTATTTCTAGATATTAGATAAGGTTTAAATCTTGCCTTATACATCTTGGTTAGACATGATGGAAGTGATTCTTTGTAGGAAGTCCTGCAGCTATTTTGCCTAATAAACATATCTTTGAACACATTATTTTCAATGAGTATATTGATTTTCTATTCTTAACATTTTCAGTGGAGCTATTTGAGAAGTGGCAGGGAGCCCCTCAAAGTCTCAAATTTAGTTTATCCCTTTTATAAGAAAGGTTTTAAGCTCAAATGCAGTAATGAACACCTATGTGCAAAGCACAGATCGTGAAGAGGGAAATATCTTCAGCAGGAGTAGATTTTGCAGGTGTTCCTCATCCTATTGTGTTACAGCCAAAGCTACTAAGCCAACACTCTGCAAAGGTGTAACACATAGTGTGAGTGTCATGGAGAGCTGTGAAGTTTCCTTGTATGATATGGCACCATTACAGAAACACCTGTGTTAAAAATAACTTCAAGCTTATTCACTATGAGGTATTCCTTAACCTTTAAAATGTTTCCTTTCTTGCCTTGATGCTTTAATACTTGCATTATGTTCCAGACCACAACTGTTTCAGTAAAAGCATATTTTTCTCTTTTTCTTCTGATAAAGAATAACATATCTATATAGCGAGAAACAGTTACATCTACGAGAGCTGCTCTGAAAGTAATGCCTCCTGTTTTAATATGTTGGCCCATGACATCAGAGAACCCTCTGATAGAGGAGAAGGGAGAACAGATATGAAGAAGACTGAGGTACTCAGTAAGATCTTTGCCTCAGTTGCCTTTGATGTGGTACCACACCACATCTTTACCTCTAAATTGGAGACATATATGTTTGAAGGCTGGACTTCAACCATCCAACCAACTATCTATCCATTAAGTGGATAGATAGTTGGTTGGATGGTTGCAGGCAGAGTGTTGTGGTCAGTGGCTCTAAATTCAGGTGGAGGTCGGTCACAAGTAGTTTTCCCAGGGATTTGTCTTAGAACTGGTGTTCTTCAACATCTTTCTCAACGACATAATGCAATCGAGTGTACTCTCAGTAAGTTTGCTGATGACACCAATCTGAGTGGTGCACCTGACACAGTAGAAGAAAAGGATGCCAGCCAGAGAGATCCAAAAAAGTTTGAAAAGTGAGTTCACAAGAACCTAATAACATTCAACAAGGCCAAGTGCAAGGTGTTGCACTAGGGTTGGGGCAATCCCCAATACATGTATAGACTGGGAGAACTAATCGAGAGCAGCCCTGAAAAAAAGGGCTTGGGGGTTCTGGTGGATGAAAAGCTATATGAGGCAGCAGTGTGTGTTTGTGGCCTGGAAGGTCAACTGTATCCTCAGCTGGATCAAAAGAGAGGTGGTCAGCAGGGAGAGGAAGGGTATTATCCGTACTCTGCCCTTGTAAGTCTCCATTGGAAGTACTGTGTCCAGGTCTGGCTTCCACAGCTCAAGAAAGATGGAGAGTTGTTAGAGTGCATCCAGAGGACACCCATGAAGATGAGTACAAGGCTAGAGCACCTCTCCTATGAAGATAGGCTGAGGGAGTTAGGTTTGTTTGGCTTATAGAAGAGGATGCTCTGGGGAGACCTTGTTCCAGCCCTCAAGTACCCAAAGAGAGCTTATGTGTAGGAAGGGGACTGACTTTGTAAAAAGTTTGATAATGACAGGACTAAACTAAAAGAGGGGAAATTTTGGTTAGATGTTAGGAAGTTGTTCTTTATGCAAATAGCGGTGAGGCACTGGAACAAGTTGCAAGAAGAAGTTGTGGATGTCTCATAGTTGGAGACAATCAAAGGCAGGTTGGACAGGGCCCTGTTCTGGTGGGTGGCACCCCTGTCTGCAGCAGGAGGGTTGGAGCTTGATAGTCTTTAAGGTCCCTTTCAACGTAAGTCATACTATGATTCCATGATTCCTTGGATAACACAACCTTTCTCTTCCAACATCATAATGCCAGGTTCCATACCAGTTTAGAGACTGTGGAGCACATTTCCAATCTTGGCTGGACTGTCCTATCACACTCACCACTTAGTCTGGATTTGGTGTCTTCTTACTTCCATCTCTTCAAGCCATTGAAAGATGAACTGCGTGGCACTCACTTCCATCCCAATGTCCTACAACAATGCTGAGGTGACGGTTTAAATCCCAGCACATACATGAACGACTTCAGTAGAGAGGCAAGAAGTGTTTTTGAGTAGGAGTGAGGAACAGTGTGAAAAAATTGAGCTGAATAAATTTTGAGATATTTGGCCATCAAAAGGTCCTTGGAGACCAGGACAGACTCAGTCTATCTGCTAAAGATCATGCAGATGCACAAAAGAACAAGATTCTCACTACACTGTAGTTTATGATAGTTTCCTCTTTTGGAAGGAAGCTGTCAACCAGCAAAACTAATGTATCTGCTTTTACATAGCCCTCTTTGCTCATTTCAGTATGACAGACACTGGGGAGGGAAACAAAATTGGAACAAGCAGAAAAAGAGCAGAGTCCTTCCATCTATCCACAGCTGAAGAATGCAATCACTTAGAGGCAAGTTGGGTATCAGACTGGGGAAGATTAAGAATCACAAAGATTTTTACTATTCACCCTCATCCTGGTGTTTATTAGCAGAGAGTAGAGCCTATTCTACAAAAGGTTTTCTCTATCTATATTTTTCTTTGCAGAAAAAATAACATCTCAGACCAAACAAAATCCACTAATAGTCTCCTTCCTTAGAAAAGCACATTATTGATTCCCTTTCACTACTTTATCCACCAGCTGTTTTAAGTGATTAGTCAAAGGCACACTCCTTGTTGACATCAAGGAGTGTGGCAAAAACAAGTGTATAAATGAATAATTATTTCCAATGCTTGCAGTGAGATTAAGCACTTACTGGATTAGGAAAATAACAGGATTTAATAGGGTCATTTATGTTGCTACTCCAATATAAAAATGTACAGTGTATTTATACATATCAGATTACTATCTCCGTAGCTCATCTGTTATAAGCATTAACTATTTTATCCATCCAGCAATAATACATTTCTGATCTCTTCTCTTTTAATATATCAGAGGTGTCTTTGTGAATAAAGAACATGACACAGTTGTTACTGGCATTAGTAAACAAGCATTTTTCAGTATGAGCTGATTTGGGCATCTCATAACTTTCTTAGACCTGGAGAGATGGCTTTTAAAGTTTTAGCCATGTAAGATGAATGTCTCTCTCCCCTCTTCTCTCTCTATATATGTTGCTGACATCATTGCAAGCTCTACCAGTCTTCATTTCAATGTCTTGACAGTCATAAATAAAGGAACAGGAAAGGATGATTTGGGAAACCCATTGCAATGGGTGTATTTGGAAAAGTTTTGGTAGCAGGTCAGAGGTGTAGGGGCACTGTGGGAAGAGTCCAGGGGTTACCCTACACTGAAAACAATTTTTTCCAGGTAGAGATTTAAATTAAAGAGTCAGCGACTAAAGCTAAGTGAATGCTAATGCTTCCTGTCATGGGAATGATCTGACAGGAATGATCACAGGATTATCTGACAGAAAGAAAAAAATTCAGCCAATCAAACATTTTTGAAGACTTGAACTGTACAAAATATTTAACATAACCTGAAACAGAAATTTCACTGTGATTTTAAACATCTTTACTTTTTTAAAAATATATATTTCAAGGGAAATGGCACACATATAGTATTTAAAAAGCAGAAAATAATACAATTTCTTGTAGAGCATTGCAGCAGTGAAAAAAAAGCATTTCCCAATGTATTATCAGGAGTTTAAGGGAAGTTTGTTTTGCTGGTTTAGGCAAAGAACGTGATAAAATGAAATCTAAGTGTTCCTGAGTACTTCTAAACCTGCCTTTTTCATGTCTATGAAAGATATATACTCTGATGAAAATATTGACAGACTCTACCTGGAGCCAGATCCACTCCACCTGGAGTGTTAAAGCTATGGAGCTGGCACAAGGGAGAAGTCCAGGAAAGGCTGCAGGATGGATCAGTGCTTCTTATTGATCCAGTAAAGTTGCTTAGGTCTCTGAACATCAGACAAAGCTGTAAAGAATATATATCTAGAAATTAGATAAATAAGAGAACAAATACAGTGTTTTTTTTGTTTGGTTGGTTGGTTGGTTTGTGTGTGTGTGTGTGTTGTTTTTTTTTTTATTTAGGCAAAGTTTTCAACAAAGTGAGAAAGACTGAATCTTATCAACTTGTAAAGCAAATGTATAACAATTAATATTTCTAAATTTTTTAAGCTTCTCAGCAAAACAAAATACTGGCCAAAAGAGGCAGCTAGCACAATATGACAAAAAATTAAGTAGTCAAATCTGGATTCAACAGATAGAGTTCACGTTAGAGACTAATCATAGTTTCACCAAAATCATCTTCTCCTTCAGTGTTACAGATGATACAACTCTCACTTCTAAACTGTTACATGATCCAAGACTGTGTGAAGGCAACATGTAAAGACTGGACCCTGATCAGAGGTATGTACTTAGCTTAAAGAAAACAGGTGATCTTGCAAAATCCAGGAAAATACTCTAATCTTGAGAATTAAACACATACCTAAATACCTCACCACGGATTCTAAAGAAAAGGATTTGCTGTCGTATTTGAGGAAAGGAAGAAGAGAGGCCACAATGCCTCTGACAGCTCACAGACAGAATGAGTGGAAGAAGAATAAGGAGGCAGAGATGAAGCTGCTCCCATGTTTTAATAAAGAAAGTGAACATAACCTAGCTACAGCTTGCTGTAATATGGGATGGGCAGGAAGGAAGCTGGGAAGCACGACACAGGCCATCTGTTCAGAATCCAGAAATCCAAAAGAAATTCTGACCTTTGGCATGGTCTTGAAGTGGGATCTTGTCCCTGAACCTGCCAAGGCTGGACTATGCTGAGCTACTTTGTGGTAGATCTGTGAGACTACTTCTCCTCTTATCCTGAGAGGGTGAGAATTGAATGGTCCTACCTCTACATCTCACCTGTGATTGCAGTAACAGTGTCTGAATCAAGACAACTACTTCTGAAAGTTTTCTATCTTTCCTCACCCAAATACAGGAAGCTTCACTTTGTGAAAGCCTGGCATCCTTTTCCCTCATGATTTTGCTGGTAAAAATCATAGTTAGTTAAAAAAAAAAAAAAAAAAAAAAAAAAAGTAGCCAAAATAAATAGAATTATGTTTCTTGCTTTCATGCACTTTTATAAAATGATATGAGGTATGCTGGCTATCAGTACATACTACCAAGC
>PPHD01009507.1:0-20607 GCA_002909625.1 Bambusicola thoracicus
AAATCCTGGGTGAGTAAGATTAGAAGCTTCCAGCAGCAAAGTTAACACTAAGCATTGATTTAGCACTCCCTTATAAGCTTATAAAACCAGTCCCATGACACTAAAACAGTAATCCCCATTTAAAAAATGAAAGCGGCCTCAGCGGTGACAGATATCCACATGTTACTTAAATTCATTACTTAAATTTCTGCAAATCAGGGAAGGAACACAGTATTTCTTTTCTATGAAATTGGCTACCCCAGGAAATAGTTCAAATATCACTACAATAACAACACCAGTTCTTAATATAAATCTAAACCTGGAAGCTAAAACTGTAAGTGATTCTAGGTATATAAAACATAATTCCTTTTTTTGCCTGCATATACCATTATAATTGACACCACTTCGGTAGGTCTATTTTAAAATAATATCTACACACTTATAATATCTATGCAATTACATGAACCAAACAGAAGCTAGCATGATTTCACAAAAAAAAACATACTGCGCAATTTCTCAGGAAAATTTCTGGTTGAAGCTTGTGAATACCACCAAGGTGTCACACAACTTCTAGAGAATTTGTGTTGAAATGAGATTTAAAAATAATGGAAGAAGTTAATGCCATTTCTTCTACAGAGCACTCAGTTTTCTTTCTATTCTGTTCCCTTGCTCCTCTCTGCACCCACCAAAACAGTGAGTTGTCCCCTTCTGGAACTTCAGCCATGTAGCCATGGTCCACTTCTCTCAACTGAACACCCAGACTCATCACTTCCACAAATTTCAAAGAGCCTGATTTTTTTTTTTATTTTTTTTTCCTACTTTCTTCTGTTCATCTTTCAGTGAAATTCAAAGTTTGTGTTTTAGTTGAGTCATTACCAAAATATTCAGGTGACACCAAGTGGAAGGTTGTTGTACTGCTGTCTGTTTAGGACTACTGTATAGGGCAACAAGCCAGTATAGGCACTTAAATACAGAAATGTCTTTTTAAAAACAGTGCTTTTGCACTAGGTACGGGAGATCCCTCATCCCATAACTAGTGGGAGACTATTCAGATTATAGCTATCTTACTAACAGTGTAGATTTAAAGAAAAACAACTGCTGTTTTACCATACAGCAGAGTAAGAGGTGTTCAACATATACTTCTAATTATTTAAGCTTGTTTGCATTCTAGATTTGACCGCAACTGTGAATAGTCATTCTCAGGCCAACATTCCCTTGTAGTTGTTTCTGTGATTCTTTCTCAGCTAAGAGAGACAAATCACTTTGTAACAGTAGCTGTAAGCCACAAAATGGGTAGACATGCATGGCCAAGCACAGAATATGAAGCTGCCACTGTCCTTTAAACAAGCTAAACCTCTCATCCCTATTTCCAATTTAAAAATCTTTTTGCATTTGGGGTTACACAGCTACAGCATTCTTTTTCATAGCTAGAAAAAGAAAGAAACGGGCACTAATGTTCACAAAAACTGGCACGGGTTTTATAAAAATTTATAAATACAATTTTGCTGTTTTATTATTAAAAATATATAATTCTCTTCACGTTGACCATTTAGAGTTATCAGCCTCTTGGCAGTGACCAATTCATGCAAACTGAACAGACTGCTGTTGAAGTGAAGACAATGTGTTAGGCTTTGGGTTTTGGAGATTCTTTCTTTTCTATGACCTTTTAGGCATGCAAAATAAAAGCCAATGAGGAGCAAGATTCTGTGCACTAAGAAAAGGACTGCTTACATTTCACAGTCAGGTCTAAATTAAGTCTGCTACAAACTACATTTAAAACAACCAACCAAACAAAAATACCATAAAGAAAATAAATTCACTGCAGTATGAAGAAAATTCCAGAATAATTGCTAAGTAATAGTATTAGGAAGAAAAGAGTATCAATGCTATTTTAACAGTTTGCTATCCAGCGGTTGCTTTTTCAACCCACTAAACAAGAGCAGAAGAGTAGAGGGGAAAAAATTGAGAGAGCAGGGGAGAGGAGTATAGCAGGTATGGCTCTTTAACAACCTTCAAATCTATTTACCTAAGGTCTTAAATTCTGATTTCTTTTAGAATGAAGTTTGATCAAATGAAGACTACAACCACTAATTAAATTCCCTAGAAATCAGTTCTGTGTTTCAGACGCTTACTAGATGTAAATTGTTACATTTGACATTATTTTTACAGAGCAGCAGTAATAATGTACTATCAGAACTTTAGTGACTGCTTTCTCAGTTAAGAAAAGCTTTCATCATAGGACTTTACAATATCAAAAATCTTTTTCTAGTAGACATATTGACTTTAGGATACTAAATAAACATAAATGAAGATTCCAGACTTTACAAGAATTAAGAATAATTCTATCAACTTTCTCCCATTTTCTGGTTTAAAAATTCTAAAGAAGAAAGAATGGTAAGTGACAGAACACTTTTTCTGTAGATACCACCTGTATTGCCATCCAATGATATTCTGCTAAAGTGTTGTCTTGTCTATAGAAGAATAAAACTTTCCAAAACTATATGCAAAGAACAATTTTAAATAAACATTTCTAGCTTCAGTTCTTAAGAACTATTCAAAAGCATTTATGCTTACCTAGATGTAGGAGTGCCATCTGTGCTGCCAATTCCCTTGCATCTTCTACTGTTGTACAGAGTTTGTGTGACATGAAGCAACTCTGTGAACCATCTGCAATACTTGGAATAAGTACCTTGCACACCAAATGTACTTTCCCATCCTGACTTGTGGTTGAATACAAGTAGTATTCTGGTGGTAACCAGTTATTTTTGTAGCAAAAATAATCCAGACGCATAACAGCAGAACTGAAGTAACTGGATTTTAGAGAATACATGCTAATTGGAATAAGCTTTACTCCTGGAAGAAATGGGTATGGATACCATTCAACTTCAGGAGAGCTTGGACTGTGCTGACCATTAAGACTAAGTGAAAGACTTGCAGGCTTCCCTACAGATTTTTGATGACCATCCTCTCTGCTACCAAATTCCATGAGATTTTCAGAACAGGGGTTTACATGACCATTAAGATGTTGCTTGCAAGTACTTTCTTTGTTAACTGGCTTTGCCAGTGTTACCTCAATGGTAGCTCCATCAATGCACTTTCCATTCATTACAGACATAGCAGCAACTGCATCCTCTCGGTTGTAGAAATGAACAAATGCATAGTCTCTCAACTTCTTTACACGTTCAACTACTCGTGGCTTGAACTTGTTGAATTCTGCTTTAATTGTGTCCTCTGTAGTAGAAATCATTAAGTTTCTTACATACAATACTTTAACTCTCCGCATTGTTTCTGCATCAACTTCTTTCTCTGGGCATGCCCAGTCAACTTGAACTGCACGACCCCAGAGCTGGAATGTTCCTACAGCAAAGAAGTGTAACATCAGTAAAAAAGATGAAAAGTCATTCTTACACACTACCTTTAGAAAAAAGCAAACAAATATGATCTGAAACAGCAGCATTTGTTGTCTGCATAGACTTAAACAAAATGTGTAAGATACTACTACCTGAAACAATTAACAAAGTAAGACTTGGCAAAAATTCAACCTTACAACCCTTTGCATAGATGGGAGTCACACTGTTAAATCTCCTTTTCAACTTTACCTTTATCTATTCCCTCCTCTTTCAATACTTTTAATCCCTTCTACTTTCCATTCCCCAAAGTAAAAGCCCCTTCCAACACATGATACTCTTAAAATGATTTTCTACAAATCTAAGAAGGGGATCACACCCCTTCACCTCTACTCCCCAAAAACACTGTCCTCCAAAAATTTACTTAAAAATAGGTTTACCTGGGCGTAGCCGCCTTCTAGCCATTGCAGCTGCTCTGTGAGACTCATATTCTACAAAAGCAAATCCACGATTTTTAGTTCTGTCTGTGGCATCTGGACAAACAATGACATCCACCACTCCTTCTGTAATTCTTTTCATTTCTTTTAGTATTTCTTCTTTCTTCTTCTCTCTTGGAATCGATCCAATAAACAGTCTGCAGTTGTCCAAGCTTATGCAGACACCAATAAATCTCCCTGGACGAATTTCATAGTTATTAAGAATCTTGATGGCGAGCTGGGCATCCTCTTTAGTAGTATACATCACAAAAGCAAAGCCTCGATTCTCACCACTGAATTCCATCATCAGCCTGAGCTCATAGATCTTTCCAGCTCTCTCAAAAAGAGGGACCAATTCATCTTCATATATGTTACGAGGGATCTTACCCACAAAAACTTCACATCCACGAGGTGGTGGAGGACGTTCCCAACCTTAAAGTAAGTTGTCCAGCAAAAAAATCTTAGGACAAGCGTCACAGTCACACCTTCACACAACAAACTTTGGGTATGAGTTGTTGGTTCTTTAACTGTTTATTTTTGAAAACTGGTCTATTTGTATCTTTTTAGATTTTGTAAGCTTAAATACAAATTGTGCACACAGGATAATTTTTTTCTTTAACATTCATCTGCTTCTTTCCCCTGAATTTGTATGACAAGCCACTGAAACCAGTATTATTTAAAACATGGCAGTGTTTTAAATAGCAACAGACACAAGTTGGTTGCAAGAGTCTACATTTAAATAATTTTTTACTTCTCAAAATCATCTGTTACGTATCTGATATAACTTAACTGCTAGAGAAGGAACTTGATTTATTTTCTACTTGTAACATTTCCAAGTTATAAACATTTACCTGCACTTCTTGCCCATATTTTAGGAAGTTTTAGTCAGAGTCCCCAGTGCCTGTATTTCTTTCCCCCCAACGCCATTCAAAAGGTCAGAACATTTTGGTTTCACCTTCTCCATTCATCCACTATAAAAAGACACCCTAAGAAGGTATGATATGGGACAATCATTTTTTTTCAGTGGCCAAGAACTGTGAACATTCTTCCTCTTAAGAAGAGATCAGTTTTCACAGGTTGGAGCCAGATATTCCAGGAAAAAAAAAATAATAATACAAAGATCCACAGAACAGATCCATGCTTCTGGCCCTTCTGGTCCACAAGGATATGCCTTAACATATGTATATAGTCTTTATTTTACATCTCTGCCATATGCATTGATAGATATGTTCAACAGTGCTATCCTAAACTAGAAATAAAGGCCAAATTCAGTGTGAAAGATGATCATTATTTTAATAAGTTAAGTCTAGAAGTAGATAAATCCACCTTCCAGAGTTCTCAAAATCAAAAACAAAAAAAGTCATCAGGTTCAACAGAGTACTAACGGACCAGAAAATACATTTCTGACATACAAAGAAACACACTATAGGTATCCTTACATAAAATAAACTTCAGTTTTGTTACCTCAAAAACATGCTTACCTGGTGGAGGCCCACCAAATTTTCTTTGCCCATTTTCTTGAATCATGTTGTATCCAGTCTTGTCTAGTAGGGCCAGTAAGCTAGCAGCCTTCTGATTATCACCTCTCATTTTGTTAGATTCACTTGCTGCAGCTGAATTCTCCTCATTCATATTTGCAATAGCCTCAATAGAACATTATGGACATTTCAACTTAGATAATTTTATGCTTCTATCTACATACAGAAGCCACCGGAGCACAGAAACATGTGCCATAGTTGGCTATTTCCTGTGACTTCAATAAGCAGCGTAAAGCTGCAATCCTGTGTGGAACCGGTATCATCTACATACTTGATTTCAAAACACAGTAGTGAACTTTAACCAGCAATTATATATTCCATATTAAAGTTTTAATTTTATACAAGTCACATCATAACTATTTTATAAATATGCTGTCTCTTCAAGTACAGTAATGAATTACTTCATAAAACTTGTCTCAGTTGTACAGAGACCTAAATGTTATCTGCAGTGACAAAATCAACTCCTTTATCACTATATTTTACAGAAGCACCAGCAATTTTAAATATTGGATTTAAATCCAAAGAATACTTCTGAAATGCATTATGTCCACCACTAATTAATTCAAAGAATTTAGTGACAAAAATAATTTAAATAAGATCAATATTTAACAAAACATGGTGGAACTGTCTGTCAAAACTAAGGGGCTGAGATAATCCCACTTCTGAGTTCCTTGTTTTCATGCTTTTATCCATTTTCATAGAGTTGTTACTGCTATATCCACTATTTGGTGGCATGCCAAGGTCTTCTTTGGTTTCTGTCATCTAGGTCATAGGGAACAAATCAGACCAAGAAGTCTATACAGTAATTTATGAACTTCACTAGTCAGTTTAAAAAATTAACTTTAAAGTCAGATTCTTTTTCAAAGCCTTTCTTTCTCTCCTTGCTCTATGTTTTCTATTCCCCAAATTTTCTGCCTTAAGGTCTGTAATACTTACCGAGGCAATCTTCAACACTTCAATCCCTTGCCCAAGTGGTACATGCAAGTGCTATGCTCTTTATTCTCCAAAAGAAATGAAACAAAAACAAAAAAATCAAAGCAAAACAAACAACAACAAAAAACATGAGACACGTCATCTACAACTATGTTGTTGTTTTTTTTAACATCCCTTATATTCTAAACTTGCTTTATCAACAATAAATTGAAGCAAAATCCTGCTGAATTCCCCACCCTCCTGGCAAGAAAAGCAGTTACAATCACATCCATTTTCTTCAGCCTGAAGCACAAGCCACTTTCTCCTCCTGAACTTGTTGCTCTTGGACATTTTGTCCCTTCACTGAACCTTTCCTTCTAGCTTGATCACCTAAATACACACCATTATCTACACAGCTTGTTTAACACCTGACTATGTAACTTCCCAGTGCTGCCTGAAGCAAGAATTACTACAAATAAAGCCACACATTACACAGTAAACGTCATCTGCACCATCTTTTGGCCTCCCTACTAAAACATCAACCAGCCCTGTGGTAGTTAAGTCCTACATATCCCACGGAAACTACTACAGCACCGCAAACTAAAATTAGCCTGAAGAAACTGATAAGAGGTTTTCGTAAGATTCTATGCTATAATTACTTCTTCTCTTTTCTTCTTTTTTTTTCCTCACCTCACCCCACCACTTCGGACGCTTTCCCCTGGCACCGCCGCTACGCACAGAAGGGCACCGCCCAACCCAAACCCGCGGCCTAGCCGAGCTAGGCGACAGGTATAACTGACGGGAGGCAGTAGCCAATTAGCGCAAGGCACACAGCGGGGCCCGGCGTGCGAGCGCTTTTAAAACGGGCGGGCGTTGGCTAAGAGAGGAGTGCTAAGCGCGCGGGTGCTGGAGCTATTGAAGCGCTACGCGCTGGCGCTGCCCTCAGAGCGGAGCAGCGGCCGCAGTCAGGCAGGTCTCCCGCCATCCCCTGCTAGAGGAGGGATGTGTGTTAGGCTATCAGTTTGTGTCTTTCGGACCTCGGTTGCACTTTAAAAGCATATTTGGGCCTCCAGTACAGGTTCTGCCGTGTGGTCACACGTGTGTGCACTAGGTCTGTTCTCAGTCCTTACTGTTGCTGTTCATATTTGGATCTAATAACAAAATAATTAGCTTAATAAGGACAAGAGGTCCCCCTCTCCCTTCTACATCCCCCTCACCCACTCCTCCAGAATGTGTTGGGCTCCTGGGGCCTTGCACTTCAAGCTCCTGAGTTCCCATCTAAGTGCCTCGGGGGTCTCAGTGGCATTGCACACACACAGCTTTGATAGGCACACATCAGAATCCCAACAAGTATGGGATTAGGACGTGAGGTCTTTTAATTTATAGCTATCAGAATGCTGTGGCCCATTTTCTTCATCTAGCAAATGAAAGACTCTCACAGCCAAAATACACCCATCAAAGACTTCTCCTCACGTACATCTTCCTTAAGCTTTAAAGGCAAAAGCGTACTTCATAAGCTAGAGAATCCCAAAAAACCACAGATATGTTCCTGAGCTTTTAACAGTCTATTTCTAAAGATGTACCACCAGAAATCTGTATTTCAGCACAGCATATCAGATACTTGCTATTTCAATTTGCTTGGTTTTTATTTTGAAAGAGGAAGCTTTACTATCTTTTTTAATCAATAATGACATGACACGCTAATTATATTACAAATGATATTTCTCCAGGTAATAGTTTGAATAGCCAGAATTGCTATTACCTTCAAGATTAAGTGCCATCTCTTTTCCTTTCAGGTTATCTGCTGGTTTTTGTTGTTTTTTACTACATCTAACTCAGCTGTGAAATCTCTAATAGGAATGAGTTAGGGGTATGTTACAGTAAATAAAGTTTTGGGTGTTTGACTGCAGCTCAGAGTCCTTGTTACCTTGAAGATAGCTCACTTTCTAGTAGAAAACTCCATGCGTTTCAGTTGCTACTGCTTGTGGAGAGCTCTGAAAGAATGCAGACAATGGCTTCTAAGTGAAAAACCTCTCACTCATTTTCACTGTTTCACCTATTTGATATCTTACTGGGCAGATTACTGTTCGCTGTTGAACAGCTGACCAGCTGGAAATTTTAACCCATTCCAGTAATAAGCATCAGCAGGTTTCAAGGAAGCACACAACTTTTCTGTCAGTTTGTTCTCCTTATGACGTGACAGAAATAAAATATCCAAAATGTGGTCTACTTTGCTATTTCTTGTTAAACATCAAAGTCAGGCATAGGAACTAAAGCTTCACTAGATTTTCTTGCTGACCTCTACCCCTGTTTAAAAGAAATTAAGATCCTTTTCTTCTTTGTTCCACAGGTGCTAATTGGGTAGTACAGCTCTCATTATCCTCTTGCCCACAGGTGTTTTCTGTTTCTCTCTGGCAATCTAATTGTTCCATATAATTTCTGCTAAGAACAACTGTTTCTAACCTGTATTTGTGTCGCATTTTGCCATGGCTTATCAAATGTGATAAAATTTGAGCTGAACGTTTTCATGTGTTTTTTGTTGTTTTTGTTGTTGTTTTTTCCCCCCAATAATAAGGCAACATTTACAGGGAATGCAATATTTGGACTAAATTCAGCAGTGTATCTCATAACCTCAGGTCTTCCAAAAAGAGATTGCACACATGAAAGCATCTCATGACTAAAACAAAACCATTTATTGAACCCAAATTGCACTCTAAAATATTACTTTGCTTGTATTGGAAGTAGAAGAATCCTCACCAAGCAAACCCCTCAGTCAATCATCTAGAAGTTAGTTTCAGTTAATTATTTATGCAACATGCAGTTGTGTAAAGTAAGTTAGAATAGTTGGAGGGGACAAGACTTCTCTATTCCTCCTCCACTCAGGCATTTCCTGCAGCAGATTCTACATTGTTTTTATGTCTTCCCCCTTCTCTCACATAGTACTGGATTGCATTGTGCATTCAGAAGACGCAGCTCATATATCATTTGAAAAGCTGTGACAGAAGAAGGCTGATTTACTTGCTAATACCCATTTCTAGCAGTGACAACTGTTCCCAACAAAGTATTGTTTCTCTCAGTTATAACAACTCTTTCCCTCCATACAGAAATGCCACTCATCCAAATTAATGCCAAGTTTTAATTCACTTTTTTTGTTTTTTTTTAATGAAGACATAATTAAGCACAGCAAAAAGGACCAGGTTCAGAAGAGTGTTATTTATCAGAGTATGTATTTCTTTACTGATTTAATTGGTACCCTACTACATACCTTTTTATCTTTTAAACCTGATAAATATAAGTCCTCTGTTGGGTTATTTTACAAGAGTTCTAAGTATTTGGAGTAAATTCTAGTTAGAAAAATACTTTGTTACAATTGCAAACAATATGCTCTCTGCTCTAAAGCTTTATCAAATTCCACTTAGTGTCAAGGAGACACTGTGTTAGTTTCTTCATGAATGTCTTTTTGAAACTGTCACAAGTCTGCTGGATGAGGAATGAAGGCAGTCCTGCCAAGATTGTGCTGTTTACTCCCTTAGCTAAATTTGAAAATGTGAAAGAGGCCTTTTTCTTACATATTTTATTTTATAGCACTGCATCAGACAGCTGCTTTTCTTTTCCTTGTAGGTTATTTTTGGTAGCTGTAGCACTGAAGTCCATTCTGTTTTTTAACTCCTGTTTCATTGGAATGCTGGCAAGCTCCAGCATATATTCTTGGAGTGAACTACTACCGCAGTTGTAACGTCTTAAGAGAGGCATATGCTTTTTTTGTCAAAGTAAATTTTACTATGGCCTGGAACAGGAAAAGAGGGCATGTAGTATTTCTGCACTCTGACAGGTTTGATATGTAGATAGTGGAAGTACTTTAAAAGGAAACAGACATCCTTTGAAGTTTAGACAAAGGTCTCTGTAGAAAACATACAGATAATTAGATTTACAATCATATTATAGAAAGCTGCCTAGAAGGAATTTCAATCAGTTGGTCCATTTTCTTTCAGGTTCCATTTGACCAAATAGCCACAATGCCTGCTTAGTAGAATCCTCCTAATAAGGCATCCTCGTGCCTGAAGAGCCTGCTATCTTGAAAGGTAACATTTGCACTCGCTCAGCTTTCTGCCTCAGAAGAGCTATAATCTTTTCCAATTGTAAAATTATAAAATCTGATATCGGTGGGAGAAACATTGGGGATTTTAAAGTATTTTTAATTATTTTCAGAGTACTTTTTAATCAATTTTTTATGAAAAAGAATTGATCCTGAAGCATGTTCTGCTTCCTAGACAAACATAGCAGCAGTCTTACTGATGTTAATTGAACTAAATCAATTTTAAGCCAATATTGCTGAGTGCAGTTTTGTGAAATGTGTATAACAAAGCATATCAAATCTCTTCATTTGTCTTTTTCTCCCCCCTCATGACCTCCAGATCTTCATGTCCCTCTGCGCAACAAAAGCATACCTTAAAAAAAAAAAAAAAAAAAAAAAAAAATGGGCTGATTTTGATAATGCAAGGGACCCACATAAGGGAAGGAGCAGCTTGGCATTGTGGCAAAAAGTAAGTGTAGAGGGCTGGTGGATGAAGAGGTGAATATCAGAAAATAGAAGGCAATCAGGAAAAGGCCACTGGAGATGGAGAATCACTTCCTTTAGTATTGAAGCCTTCTGTTTCTATGCAGTTGCACAGTTCTTTGTCATCTCTTTTTAGGCAAACATTTTAAGCAAATTCTGAAATGGTAGCATATCCTCCACATATCTATAACAGCAGCAATTAAAGAGGTTCAGTTGTTTCAGCACTTACAAAACACTGCCCTGACAAGCTTGAGACCAACTTTTTCCTTCTACAACATGAAGCACAAGAAGCACAGAGCAGGCTTCCTTTTGTTACACTGTGAGTCTCCCAGTGCTCACCAGAGGACTTGGAAAGATCAGAGATGGTTCCTCTCTATCACTGCTCAGCTTTTAATTTAATTGCATATATTGACAGAAAATACTGGAATTTATAAACTTTCACAGAAAACCACCATAACATGGTTTCAACATTGGAACAAAGCACACATCAAATGGTAAAATCTTAGACCGCATCTGATCTAACCTAGTTACTAACTGGAGGTTTACTTGGAAGGCTGAGGATTTTTATATCACATTACCTTTTGAATATTTAATCATTCTGGAAATGAACCAAATTGGATGCAGTAGGGGAGAGAACAAGATTCAGTTTTTACTTTTTAAGTGTTTTCACTGTAGCTTAAGAAGCGGAAAGGCTGTCAGCAGTTTCCTTCGGCCATTTATTCTTGGCTTAAAATCTCAGTTTATTCTGAGGATCCTAAAAGGCATTGATTTATCAAGCTCACATCCTTTTAATTTACAATCCAGCTGCTGTGAGCTGCTAACAAGCTTTTAAGTCAGGAAGCTCAGGAAACTCAGGACCATCAATGCTGATTACAGCTAAAAAGCTTATAATTTTCTTTATATTTTTCTGGAGGTGTTAAGAATATAGTGCTACATTTAGAGATGTAATTAAAACTAAACAATGTAACCTGCATTTTTAGTGGTTCTTTTGTTGATATATATGTATATTATCATACTTTCATGTATTATATACACATACAATACTGTAACTTACCTTATAATAGACCTTTCTTTAAAATTTTTTTTTAAATGCCTAGCTAGATTGGAAGCTTTTTCCTACATATCCACTAGACGGGAGTTCTTGATCTTACAGCAAATCCAGCTGCTCTTTTTTCCCCAGCATCATCCAGTTCTGGACTGGTGCAGGATTTCTTGTTGCTTGCATCCATGACACACACTGGGAAGAGTCATTGTAGGAAGGATACAACCTAGCAAGGGTGGGCATATTCCAGGCTAAAGAAAGTCCAGCATGACACTGTGGGACTAGGAGGTGTAATTGCAACAATTTTTTTATGGCAGCCATGGTACGGGGATAGTGGTGCCAAATGAACCATTTTCAGAATTCCAGTGCAGACCTGTGGAAAGCAGTAAATTTCAGTTCCACACCAAGAACATCTGTGAATTTTAAGACCAAGTGGAGCAAAGGCATGTGAAATGTCTCCTCATTGTCCCCTAATGGAATCACCAGGCAGCCAATTTAAAATAAAGTGCCATTTTGTATAAATCCTAACTTCAGGGGAACAAGAAGAAGAAAAAAAAAAAAAAAAAAAAAAAAAGAACGAGAGAAGTTAATGTAGAATAAATTCATTGGTGAACATTTTACTCACTGTCATGAACACAAGCCTCAAAACAGGGAGATGATAAATCATTGCTTATGGAAGTTTTGGAGACTATATCTGGACAATGCCTGTACCTATAATCTGTCTAAACACTCACTGCTTATTGGCAGAGAATGATTCAGGTCTAAAGCGACCTTTGGATATTGCCAAGTTCATTCCTGCGTTCCCGTACTTAAAAAAGAAAAAAAAGAAAAAAATTGCCCCTTGACTTAAGCTGAAGACTCTCAAAGGCAGTTAAGTTGTTAACAATGTCTGGTTGTAAAGGACACACTTGCTGCAGTTCTGGATGGAGAGTCCAAGTTTCCTAAAAAATACTGGGAGTAGCCGTGTTCACAAGAAAAGATCTTCAGAAGCCAGCTGAAAGATGCATTGCCTAAACTAGTAAAAAGCTAGGAAAACACACAAATGGCTGCACAGAAGTGACTATCTGTAAGCAACTGCCTGAATAGAATTGCAAAATGACAAAAAATAAGAAAGCTGCACAACTTTGGCGTATAACATTCTTCAAATCTTAATCCAGTGCAAGCTCCTTAGTGATCAGGATGTTCATTTATGAACACCATAATTATGTTTATGAAGCACAAGATACTGTAGAGATCAGGGAGTGGAAGGGAGCATTTCCAGTTAAGTCTTACTCCTGCAAGGTCAGTAATAAAGCTCCTATTGAATTTAGCTGGAAGAGACAATTGAACAATGCTGCTATAACAAAGTACTATGGAGTACTGTGTGCCTGATGGTAGAGCAGGTGAGTTACTGAGAATCTGTACTACTGGCATCATTTTCAATATGCACTGCAAGTGAAACTTCGTACTAATTTTTTGTTAGGATCAAATGTTCTTTGTATAAACACATATCTCACACCCATTCAGCATTCTCTTCCTGCTCAATTACACAATGAGCTCTAAACTGGTATCACAGATTCAGTATCTTTCCCTTAAGAACAGTCTGTTGCTGCAAACACAAATGTGTTTTTAACTGCAGGACTGAATACTGTCTGTGAAAGAGATCTTAACACAAATACTCCCTAAACTGAAAATGCAAACTCTAAAATTACTGAAAGTAATTTATCTGACTGGTTTGCATAGTTATTTTCAGCTTGCTTCTAATTAAAAAAAAAAAAAAACCCTCTTTACAAGTCATAAAAACCTCATTATAATTTTGAAACACATTTCATGACTATTTATCAGATCTATTGCCTGGGTAACTTTCAGTGCTTTAATAGTATGAGAGTTACTGAAAGTGTTCAGACTCCTGAAATAGAAATGCTCCATTCCTCACTGGAATTTCAGTTTGTTGGCCAAGCAGAATTACTGCTTTCTCCAGGAAAGTTTTTGAAAGACAATACCCAGGCTAACACTGGTCTGTTAAATGATCAAATTATACAAATATTGATCTAGAATGACAATGGAACAGCTCTTACAGTGTGACTGAAGCAGTCTGCTTGTTGTCTGAAGTTTGGGGCCATGCCTAAAGGAAAATAAGGAGTCACCATTTCCATGCAATTATCAGTGCTAAGCAGCTGACAAAGAGATGTTACTTCATCTCTGATTGTCCAGGTCACATCTTAATCTATCAGACATTTAGAGTTCCAGAGGAGCTGAATTGAAAGACCAAAGAATGGGACACGGCGACGTGACAAAAGGCATCATGGGCTACATCTCCAGAAATACCTTAGGTATTTCAGCCTTACTCACTGTAACAGCAGCAGGACCAGCACAGTGAGAAGATGTTACAAAAAGAGGAATGCTCACCCATCTCCAAAGATCTAGGCTCCCAGAAAGACTCCACAAAGGAAGGATCTCCAGCAAGAGATCCTTCCTCAGTGGCTGTCAGCCCTTAAATGAGGTCTTCCAGTCACACAGGTGAATTATCTTCCTCTGTGCTCCCAGGGCTGACCAGGTCTTTTCTCCAGGTGCTCAATCAGTAGTTCAGGCTGCAAGTCAGCAGTTCCCAAACACTCCACCCCTTCAAAGGCATGAGCCAGTGATTGAGCCAGCTGGAGGGTGAGCCTGCCCTAATATAGGCAACACACTGCAATGCTTATACAATTGCCCATCACAATGCAGGTTGACACAATTTAAGGTGATGATTGGTTCGTGGTTGAGGTTCACATTCTCTCATGGGCCAGTGCTCGATGGTGTTACTGGAGACATGCAGCTGTTTGGTGCACGTCCATCTTATGTTCCATCAATCCCACATATGTCATCAATGGGTGTCATCCTTGATCTCACATCAACACTGAAGCACTTCAGTGATATTTCACTCCTTCCAGTGATCCTAGAGATTTCCGAAGTCTCACAGGAAGTAGTACAGATGTTTCAGGAGGGGAAGGTCTGCCCTCCAGGGCAAAATATAGGCTGTGTTCCTGTCCTGGGTCAACACTTCAGCTTTCACTGGGGTATATCCTAGCCACCTGTACCACACCCTTTGGCCAGATATTTGTGGCTGTCTAACTATATCAGGCACCAAAGCGGGGGGGGGGTTGGGGGTCCTGATCTGCCATAGGGACATGATGAGGGTCCCCTTAGCAATAAAGACCAGAGTGTTGACACAATGTCATTAGGCCATGTACCAATTACCAAAGGGACTATCGAATCCCTCACCTCCATTAGTCTCCCACAAGGTGCAGTAGGCCACACCACTTCAGTCCTACTTGTACCTTCCAGAGCCATTATATTCTATGGGTACCAGGTTCTAGATTCTCAGGGGCAGGAAGCAGAAGGTTATTTTCATTGCCAATTTGAGGTTTTACCTGATTGTCAGTGCCCACAATTTGGATCCTAAGAGGGCGTGCCAAAGTTACCTGAAGCATCTTTAGGGCAGTGGGTCTACCATTCCTAGTCTTTCGTTCAGGTCCCTGCAAGGAATGCAAGTCTATCTTCAGAGCAGCCTTAAGGATGCCATTATAATATTCAGTAAGGCCTGCTCCTGTTAGATTATATAGCAGATGAAATCACCATTCAATGTTGTTCTCTTCCACCCTGCATTGTACCATAACGCCCACAAAGCATGTACCTTGGTCACTCTCAATGACCTGTGGAGTCCCATATGCTGCCATTAGCTTGGTTAAAGACTTGATGGTATAGGCCGGATTTGTTTTTAGTACCAGATAGGTCTGCATCAGTCCACTTGCTATGTTAACACAAGTTAATGCATGTCTGGCCCCCTCAGATCACAGGAGAGGGCCTGTATAATCAAATTGCCACTTTTGGAGAGGGTTATGTCCTCTGGCAAGGTGGACAGTCATCTCCAGAAAGGGTTTTGGTCTCATCCTTGAGCAATCAATGATGTGTCTGGATGATATCTGACATCATTATGAGCAGCCCCCATGCTTTGGCTGCTGCCCACATAGTCTTCTGTCTAGCACGTTGCAGCTTCTGGTGTAGTCAGTGGGTGATACTCTCACAAGGGGTGTTCTCAATCCACCATACTCAAGCCAGCGTGCCAGCATGTCATCTTCACCATTTTTTTGTGACTGCAAGGACTGATGTCCAGAAACGTGGCAGACACACATGGTTCTGTGTTTAACCACATGCCATATATCTGACCACATCTTCTTGCCCTAGATTGGTTGGGCATGGACAGTCCAGTCCTGAGTGGCCCACTGTGCGATCCAACGAGCAGGCCCCTGACACACAGCCCAACTATCTGTGCAGATGTTCAGTGCACTGTCACCCAGTTCCTTGGCAATAACCATCCACACAACTCGCAGCTCTGCCCATTGGCTACTTTGAGCATCCCCCTTTTCAAACCATATTGTATCAGCAGAAGGCTAGTATGCCACTGCTCTCCACTTGCTCGAGTTAATTTTGCTGGACCCATCCACATACCAAGCCATATACCTCTCCAACTCTAGAGTGCCAGACCCCATAAAATGCCTATGCCCAAGATGTACTCTGGAACTGGAGCAATAGACACCTTATACTGCCAGGGCAGGAGATGCCTGACCCCAGCCTTAATCACACCTGGGTAACAGAAGCAGCCAGTCCCTGAACCCACCAATCATCACACTATCCCCATTAAACATGGTAGAATCCTGTATAATCAACAAATACACAGAGTGGTGTGGTTAGGCTGATATCTACAGATCAAACAGCTAGAAAGATTATCACGTTGGAAAGGGATAATCGAAAGTGAATGAAAATGCTCATCGATGTCCTATGCTTGCAGAAAAAATTCCAAGAGGAGCGATCTCCAGAATGAGATCCTTCCTCAGTGGCAGTCAGCCCTTAAATGGGGTCAGGCTCCACGCCTTCCAGTCACACAGGTGACTTGCCTTCACCTGTGCTCCTGCAGCTGACTTAGTGCTTGCCTCAGGTAATCAAATTGAGGTTCAGGCCATGATTCAACAGTTCCCTTACAGATCTCCATAAATAATTGATGTTTTCACACCTGTATCCACTAGAGCCATGACACATTGCATATTCTTCTGGGACCAGAAAATCATTAACACAGGGCCTCCGGTCCCATCTGGAGGCCCTGGTTACAGGGGGACTAATATCCCCCATCGTGCCATGAATTTTGTGATTGCCAAATCTTCTTCCTCAGGTGGCTTGGGCATAGTAGCCCAAGTCACCTGAGAAGACAGTTTCCTTTTATTAGGGATTAAAAGTCCTCTAAATTCTAAGTCTTTGTTGGGACTTGTTCAATTGTCTATACCCCTGCTATTTTGGGGGTATTTCAAAATTTTTGATGGCCCCTTAACATGGTTGGGTTGGCAATCAATCTTGGTGATGGCCACCCCAGCCTGCATGTGATCGCTAAATACTTGTTTTCAGGACATCCATATGGGGCTCAAATGGTGTGTCTGGGAGGCAGGTTTCCCAATTTTAATAACTGGAAATACTTCAGTCCCTTCTAATATTTTGTAAGGACAATATAATTGCATCTTGCTCTCAAGGACTCCATCTCCCCCCAGATGGGCCACCAACTGGGCAGCCTGCTGGACAATGGCCTCTGAGGCCACCAGGGGATTCAGTATAGACATTAATGTGCCATAGTGGAGGGAGGGTGCCAGCTGTAAAATTAGGTCCCTCATTCCCACTGAAAATTTTACTAAATCTAGGCTTTCAAAGGCTTCCTCATATATTGCTTCTTCCATCCCTAGCTCACATATATGTGTTTGGAGGTCCTCCATGGAGGACCATAAACTTGTACATACTGAGACATCGGCCTTGTTAGGCTAAGTGATACAGCATGCTGCCATCAACCAATTCCTTAATGAATCATTTCCCTCAGGATGTTGCACAGTGGCGTATAACCTTTGCCTAAGGGCAAGGTGTGTGGTAATGGATGCAAGCTTGGAAAATTCTGGTCCATTGACCACAACAGTCTCTGCCCCCCACAACCCATAATCAAAGTAACCATGCCAGTACACTTTCCTTTGGCTTTTATCAGAATCATTGCACCAAGTGCATTAATTCAGATGCCATATAGGGGCAAGCTGTTACATGGAGGTGGGTTTGGGCAGAGGGCACCCCTGCTGGTCTATCCTGTACTTTTTTAATGCTTTTTTTTGGCATCACTGTAGGTTGGATCTTGAAGGAATCTGCCTCAAGTGGAGCTTCGGGATCCAATCTTGTAATTTTTTCTTTTGGGTCACTCAGGTCCACTGATTCAGGAGCCTGAGTATTTTCCAATGCAATATTCCAAATCTGCTTTAAAGGGAAAGTTAAACTTGGGTTTTTTTCCCTGTCAGTACACCAAGCTGTTGCTCAAGTTTCTCAGTACAATCATGCAGTAATTGAGTCGCATTTTCTAAAGTACTATTTGAAAGTTCTGTGCGATTCAGTGCCATTATCAGTGGCCATGCCACAGTGGAAGCAGCCAGCTGTCATTCTTTCGTAATTAGAATATCTTTATCTAATCCATAGGAACATTCTGCCATAAGAGATAGGGACTGAAAAATATTTCTACTATCCTGCAAGGGACCACATTTTTCAACTATAGTCACTATTTCATAGTAAGGGGATACCAGAAATCCTGGGATATGCCCTGGCGGGGTTTTATCTAGGGGGACAATTTTCTCCCCCTTAACCCACTTAAAGATATTCAAAAGGAAAGCCATATACACATTATTTTTTTTTTAAATATTTCTAATACTCCCAGCTGGCTCACCAAATGTAAAAGCACCAGGACCAGCTCACTAAGAGGACATTACAAAAAGAAGAATGCTTACCCATCTCCAAAAAGTCCAGGCTCACAGAAAGACTCCACTAAGCAGTAATCTCCAGCAAGAGAGCCTTCCTCAGTGGCAGTCAGGCCTTAAATGAGGTCTAAGAATTATGTTCACCTGTGCTTACAGTGCTGACTGGGTCTTTTCTCCAGGTGTTCAATCAGTGGTTGTAACTCAGCAGGTTCCATACACTCACCTTCCAATCTGGGGTGATTTTCAGCCCTGAGTGATGCATTATGGCCTCTCTTACAAAATGTAGGAGGAGTTATGTACCTCAGGAAGAACTCCTTGGAAACCAGCTGAGCTGCAACCTGGTGAAAGTAACCCATGAATAAAATGAGGCTCCAGATGGAACTGAAACAGTCTGGGGCACATCTGCATGAATCAAAGCCTGAGCTTCTGCTTCAGGCAAGTGGGTATGAACAGAAGACAGGATCAAGAGATGGTATTCACTCACATCCCAAAAGCTGCAGAGATGTGATAGCACGATGCTGGACCAAACAGCCTTCTTCCACTTGGGCTAGATGTAGTTCTGTTTTCCACAGCTATACTGTTTCAGGTTCTGCAGGCTACCAAGTCTGTGCATTACCCTACTGTTTAGACAGACTGTGAATGATTGTGGTTGAAACCAGGGGCCTCCCTCCCCCAAAGATATGCTTGGAGCTAAGTACAATCTTGTACAAAAACAGACATAGCAAGAGTTACTGTGTTTGATACCTAATTCCTGTCTTTCAAGCAGGGATACAGGAGACCTCTCGTTATCTTCACCTGCATTTCTTCACTTGAGAGCAGAAGTAATGAATAACTTTCTTCCTACCACGTGACACTGGCAGACCCACCCTTCTCTGTGCTTCTGTGCAGTGCTAAATGGAAATGTACAGGTACAAGATTGCAGGGAACATAGGTGCAAGTCTGAGTCAGGCCTAAGACTTTGCAGAGCATTAGGTAGCTTGACAAGTTTAGCAGAGCATAACCCTTCATTTGCTTGTAATTCTTAATTATATGAAGCAGTGTATCTCCTCAGCCTCACAGAAAACTCTGGTTTCACAGGGAATGAAGTTGCCTTCTGGTAAAGAGCCATGCATCTCATTTATATGCTGTGTTCTATGCAAGAAACACACAATCTCATGCAAGTTAACCAAGTCCCGCAGCTGGCAAGAAGACAGGAAGATGTTTATTCTCCCAGTTATAGACACAGGAAAGATGTTTGTGGAAAAAAAAAAACTAAAGGAAAATTAGAAGAAGAAACTAAAGGCAATAGTTAGGTACAGCAGGTATCTGAAAACAGAGTGCTACACCAAAGTGGCCAACATTTGTTCTTACTGATGGCATCCTCCTTCTTTCTACCTGAAAGTTTCCTGAATAGCTGCAGTGTGTTGAGGTCAGGAACATCCCAATCCTAGCCTTTCTAATTCCTGATTAAGCCTCGGGATGTGCTTCCCACTCACAGCCTCACTAGTACCCATGGACCACGAGAAGCAACAATTTTCTCAGCAGCACTAAAATATGCAGGGCCCCAGCAGAACCTGATCCAGCTCACAGTGGAAGGAAACTTGGAGCCAGAGGTGCTGCCCAACTTGATAAAAGTAATTCAATCTTCTTCTGTCCCAGTTATGAGATAAAATAGAAAAGGGTGAAGGGTGGCCGCCTCTCAGCCATATCCAGAGTCTGGGGAGTCTGCTGGAGGCAGTCTGAGAAGGTGCTAGGAAGAGGCCCCCACCTCTCCAGAAAAGGTGTAGCTATCACATTTTGGCAAACCTTATGAAACGTTATTGCTGTTTCCACTCTAGCACTGCTCAGTCAGGAAGGAACCTAAGGGTTTGCATGACAAATAGGCAAAGACAGCTATACCTTAAAATTCTGGCCAGGCTAATCAATGAAAGAAAGTGACAGAATAGGTTTGCCTATGGGATACAAAAAAAAAAAAAAAAAAAAAAAAAAAA